>JBBPJW010000674.1:0-23605 GCA_038088935.1 Pulveroboletus aff. viridisquamosus
AGGCAGGAGGTGCAAGCTGAGGTTTCCTCAGTCTTGCTCTCTTGACCTCTTAGCTGGTTATACAGTCTGAACTCTCAGAACTGCTGGCTACTGGTTTATACAAGAGTAGTGGTCTCATCCTCTCTCTTATCGCCTAGTTCAAGGCCACTAGCATAAAAGCCTCAGCAGTTATCAGGACAGGTTTAGGAGCATCCACCAAGGAGCTTCAAGTATCAAGGAGTAATGGGAAGATCCCATTTCAGGCGAAGTCTTAATCACAGAGGAATATGCATTGTTGTGAGAGAATTCCGCAATTTTGATCCAACTAGCCCATTGTTCCTGTTTTTTGGCTATAAAGGCTCAAAGATATTGTTCCAGCTCTCTATTAATCCATTCCATTTGACCATCTGTTTGGGGATGGAAAGCTGTGGATATTTTTTGGGAAATGCCAAGGGAGTGGCATAGCTCTTGGGTGAAAGCAGAGGTAAACTGTGGACCTCTATTGGATACAATAGAAGAAGGGAGCCCATGCTGACACCAAACATGGTCTCGAAACATCTGGGTTAAATGAAGAGAGGAGGTTTTAGACGAAGAACAAGGAATGAAGACCACCTCTTTTGAAAATCAATCTACAACTACTAAAATTGCATCATACCCAAATGACGCTGGGAGTCCCATGATGAAGTCTGTGGAAATGTCTTTCCATGGAGAAGATGGAACTGGTAAGGGTAACAATTGACCTGCTGGTGCTTTTTGCGAACCCTTTGTGAGGAAGCACACTTGACAAGTCTGTAAATATTTATCCACATCTTTTGATTGTTCTGGCCAGTAGAACCATCGTTTCAATAAATGAAGAGTTCTTTGTCGACCTCCATGTCCTGCTATAGGAGAGTCATGACAATGTTGAATGGCCTCTTGCCGGAGAGACTCAGGGATAAATAAAGCATTGGTTTCAGGATGGGTGTAATATTTGTTATCCTAATTATAACACAACCCCAAAGGTGGAGTTATGTTTTTGGAGGTGAGAATGACATTGAGGAGAAAAGAATTGGAAAGGGAAATAGGGCGGGCGGGAAAAAAGGAAGGGGCAAGAACAACAACATCTTTATTGGGCTCGCCAAGAATATCACCATGGTCTGCACAGCGAGAGAGTGCATCAGCACGACCATTGGCAGGGCCAGGTTTATAAATGATAGTAAAGTGGTATTCCATAAGGGTTTCAACCCATCGAGCCTGCCATGGGGAAAGGTCCTGCGGTTTCTGCCAGTGTTCAAGTGCTTGATGATCTGTCCAGATCTCAAACTCTGTGTGATCTATAAGGAGATGGCGCCACTCGTGGAGTGTGCTGACAACAGCCCAAAGTTCCTTATCATAGATAGGATAATTGCACTCTGCGCTAGAAAGGGAATGAGAGAGAAAAGTGGCAGGACGCCAGTGTCCGTCCACCAGATAGGAGAGGATGGCACCAACAGCAATATCAGAGGCATCCGTCTTAACGTGAACAGGTTTGGTAGAGTTGGGATAAACAAGGAAGGGGGCAGTGGACATAATGGATTTAAGCTTATCAAAAGCTTGTTGGTGTGGCAGAGTCCAGAGGAAAGGCATATCTTTGCGAGTAAGATCATTCAGGGGTCGCACAATGTGACTAAAACCCTGAATAAAACGCCGATAATAGTTTGCCAAACCTAAGAAGGCTTGGACTTGTTTTAAGAAATGGGAAACAGGCCATTCTTGTATTGCTTCAACTTTATTCTTCTGCATTTCAACCCCATCTTTAGAGACGACCATTCCAAGATAATCCACCTTTTCTTGAATGAAATGGCATTTGGAAGGTTTGAGAAAGAGGTCATTTTGTCAGAGTCGATCAAGAACAGTGCAAACCAGTTTTGCATGTTCAACCCATGTCTTTCCTTTAGAAAAAATGATAATGTCATCAATGTAAATGAGAACAAAAGGCCAGAGATCCTGGAAAATGTCATTGACCATGTTTTGAAACATTCCTGGGCTATTGCACATGCCGAAATACATGATGGTAGGTTCAAAGGCACCTATAGGGGTTGTAAAAGCACCTTTCCATTCATCACCTTCTTTCATACAAATGTTGTTGTACCCCCAACAGAGATCTAATGTTGTAAACAGATCTGCACCTTTGAGTTGATCGATGAGGGTGGAAATAAGGGGAAGCGGGTAAGCATTCTTCACAGTCCAGGAGTTGAGATATTGATAATTGATGACCATTCGTTTTCCACCATCCTTTTTGCCAATGAAGAACACAGGTGAGGTCTGAGGGGATTTAGATGGTCATATATACCCTTTTGCTAATTCTTTGGAGATGAACTCGCGAACTTCTGTCATTTCTGAATCTGAAAGAGGGATAACATGACCTTTCTTGGGAACAAAATTTTCTTTTAGCTCGACTGCATGGTCCCAAGGTTTTCGCAGCAGCATTCTCTCTGAAGCCTTTTGAGAGAAGACACTTAAATATTCCCAAAACTCTTTCAGTACTTGTTTTCTAAGGTCTTCTTCTTCTGTAGTCTGTGATCATATTTGAACTGGCTCAGGTACAAAGCTAATTGTTTTCTTTTGCCAGTCGATTTGTGGATTATGGCACTTTAGCCAATCATATCCTAAAGTGAGCACAGAACCTCCTAAATTGGTAACAAATGCCTGAATATCTTCTTCATGGACTTTGTCATCTTTATCTGTCATGCATATATGCAACAGAACTCGTGTGGACACTTCGCCAATATTTCCTGAGGAGCCATCTGCGCTGATTATTTGAATACTCCTGGATAAAGGTATTTTGTCCAAATTGAAACTTTTGATAAACGTTTTGTCTATAAAAGTTGTGGAAGCTCCAGAATCTATGAGAGCAGATTTAGTTCCCATATTTTTCCATTTCTTTCCATGCCAAAGCAGTTGCTTGATTAGACCATTGATGTGAACTTGTATATTGAACTTGTCTTTTTCATAGGTCTTAATTGTTTCTTGTTCAAGGTTTTTATAATTTAAAAGGTGAGTACTGGCTCGTGAAAAAGTTGAAAAAACCTTTTTTTCTTTTTTATTAGAGGAATTAAGCATCACTTTATTGTTACCTGTGACCGAGCTCTTTTGAGACCCCTCTGAGATGGTACCTGAAATTTTATTATAGTCCACATTACAGATACTATCTAAGTTTCTGCAAGTGTCAATGGAAGAAGAAAAACATGTAGTAGATGAAAATGAAAGAGGACCTTGATCACCTTGATCAATCAAGACCCCATTGGAAAACCCTGTTTCACTTCCATAGTGAACTTGTCCCTAAAATATGCCTCAGCTTCTTCTACTGAGGACCAAGGCATTCCCTGGCTTTGTGCTTAAGCTGATTTCTTTTTTTCTTGTTCGGCTTCTGCCGCGAGCTCACGCATGTTGATTGGCTCAGCTGTATGCCAACTCTGTGCGTCTGGCTCAGCAGAGAAATCTCCATAGTGGATGATTCTGGATTTTAAGGGTCTGAAGTCAGAGGGAGGAGTAAAAGGGAGATTAGAAAGACAGTCTTTAGCTAAGTGCCCCTTCTTATGGCACTTGAAACATTCTCTTGCATCCTGGAAAGACTGCTGGCCTATCTCCATCAGAGCACCTCTTCCTGGTTGTGTACCAACTGCAGTAAACCTAGGAGAAGGGGTCCACTGAGGGTAAGGTTGGAACTGGTTGATGGGATTTCTTGGAGAAAAGGAAGAGGACGACGTTCCAGGACAAGGAGTGAAGGATCTTGGTTGGTATTGGTTTAGTGAGGGATTTCCTCTTTCAACTGCCAATCTTTCAAAAGCTCATCCGATGTTTCTGAACTGCATTTCTTGTTCTCCATAGGTTTGTTTAGGACCTTGGAGAAGAGCCTGGGAGTAAACCCTGTATTGGATCTGTCTCCTCATTAGCTGTATTGCATGTTCGTCACTTATCTCCGAGTCTTTCCTTAAAACCTCAAATTCTTGAAGGTAGAGGTCGATAGACCCTCGATGGGATAAACCTTCCAACTTCTTCAAGGCTTCATGGGCTAGTTCGTCTATTCGGAAGAAACTTCTTATTTCGACCCAGAGTTGATCGAATCTTGGCCAGGCTGCAACTCCTAACCTTCTCCCTTGTCCATCATCATCTCCCTCGGCATCCAGATACTTTTCCAATGTGATTTGGGCAAATGCCCCTGCTTTACCTTCTAATCTTGAGAGCATCACAGCCGCTAGAGCTCTATTAGTCTTCCAATCCTGCTCTAGTGCCCATACCCTCATTTTTACTGCCCACAACCTCCATGTTTGGCGATTTCCATCCCACTTTCCTGGATCATCAACCTTCTTTCCTCCCAAGAGCTCCTTTACCTTCTCTTCAATACTCGAAGCTTCTCCAGACATCTTCGATAGAGATGATTGCCTCTGAAAAAGCTGAAAAGGGCATGGGGAGGAAGTTGGGAATGGAATCCACTGATATTGGGGGAGGGGTTCTTCCCGAGTGTTGTATGATAAACCCAGGAATCGAAGAGATGCTTTGATGACCGGTGATTGGGGGATCGGTGAACCTAACTCTAAGATCTCTTCTGGCTGCTCCTCACTCAACTCCTCATTGAACCTTCCTTGATCTCTTGGGGCGGACACTTTGCTTCTTTAGGTGATAGAGGATTGGTTCGCTGCAAATCTTCCTAAGTCTCCTGCTAGGGGTTCTGAGGGAGTCTGAAGACCTAAGGGACCTAAGCCTCTCTGTAGTCACTACTTTCCTGTCCCTAGCCTTTGTTGCCTCAAAGTCTTTCTGGACCTAATGGTCAAACACTGTAAACCTTCTTGTGAATAACTCTGCACCTAATAAATCATCCTCAAATCCTAATATTGCTTCCTCCATGAACTGGAATAACTGCTCCTCATGACCCCAAGTGTGAACTCTCCTCGTTGGCATATAAAACTGAAAACACCTGATATCTTTCTTTTTACTTCTGAGTGATGACTAGTAGCTAGTCTTGTGCAAGTGAAATGGTTGTGACTGAACCGTTGCTGAAATACTCATGTCTGGTCCTAGTGATTGCATTCTAACTCAAGAGACTGGGTTTTATCTAGACCCCAGTGGAACTAGGCAAGAGGATAATGAAGAAGAGTCAAGGACTTGTATAAAGCGCAAGGCTCAAGTGCACAAGACTGGGAAATCCCAGCTTGGGCCAGCCTCCTTTATATATGCTACAGATATGCGCACGGACCATGTAAATGGCTCCGGCCCTAACTATGCTACAGTCAGCCGACCAATGGCAATAAAGGAGTGAGTACCTTAGCAGTTCCATGAGGAAGCTGCCAGGTAATGATGTCATGGTCTAGGCTGTGATATGTGAAGGAGTGAAAGTGTGAAGGAGTGAAATGTGAAGAGGTGAAGATGTGAAAAGGTGAAAGGTAAAAGTGTCCCATGGTCACATGATGAGAAAAGTGAAAAATGATTATAACACATATCCTGTGCCTTCTGAGCCTATTCCCACTTCCTCCAGTGCAACTTCAGTTGATCCTAAGTTGTATACCCTCTAGTCCCTTCTTTTCTGCTACTATACCTACAACTTCACATTTACTAAACTCTGCTTCATTCTAATACTATTCCATAGTTACTCTGATATTTCCTCCTATTTCTGTCCCTTGTCCCCTCACTTCTTCCTGCCACCCTTCAGTTTCAGTATGACAAGATTGGACATTGCCCTACTTGACAACTCCATTTGTATCTTAGTTATTTAGACACCTGCTTTGCTTCTGAGTTAACATCTGTCTTATTTCACTACACTTAGTTAGTTCCTGCTCCCCTAAGATATAAGTACAATAGCTCTGTATCCTGTACATCAGGTTGAATATTGACAAAAGCACCTCCACATCTGCATCAGTTCATCCTTACTCTGAATGAGCCTTCAGGCACCCTCTGACCCTTTGGAATGACTCTGGGGTTTCTAGCATTATAGTTGATTTGACTTAATGTTGCCTTGGCCACCTAAGCCAAAGTTTCCAACCATTCTGACCCTCTAGCTCTGCTGTGGATCATGACTAGCCTAACAGCTATCTTTGATAAGTCTAGATGACTCTGCTCCTTAAGACTGGACTTGACATCCCTTGTCTTGTCTGTTTCTCTTATTAAGCCCTGAGCAAGCTCTCCTCTGTATCTCCAGTAGTCCACAAATTGGAATGCTGAGGCTATGCAAGGGCACACCACATAAGATGAAGCCAAGTCCCACCCAACTCCATTAAACTTGTTACAACTCTGGAAACCAGAAGCTACACCTAGACTTTGGATGGAAGAGGAGTAACACTGAGGGAGAATCTAATGGCAGCTCAGACGAGGAGCAACTGAGGAATGACTAAGGATGATGACAAGGAGGACTCAGATAAGATGCGTGCCCAAACTGCTGAGGGCCTATGCCTGAAGGGCCTGGTTTCCAAAGAAGAGCTATTACTAGCCAAAGATGTCTAAGGACAAAGTGATAAAGTCTGAGGACTTTAGCACTCAGTCCCCAGCCTTTATATATTGCTCTAAGTAGTGCACGGACCATGTAACTACATGCCTACCCTATAGTACTGTGATCTTGTAACCAATGGCAGTATGTGAGCACTTGTGTAAGAGGGAAGGGAAATGCATGGAGTGGAGATCAGGAATGAGGCAGTGGCCTCGTGAATAAGGTGTGGGGAATGGAAGAGAAAAGGCATGGTGTATGTGAGGATAGGGATCTCTGCCACAGATGAGATTACCTCCTAGATCTGTCAGATCCATGGAGATGGTCAGATTGGAGATTGGGCAGATCCAGGAAAGATCCTGGGGAGATCCATAGATGGATCACATGACCACTGACCATAAGGGAACTTGTAAAGTATACCAAGTCCTAGCATAGGGTTTAGCCTGAAAAGGAATAGGGTTCCCATGATCACATGATGTGAAAGTGGTAGTTGCAAGAGAATTGCAACAAAACTCTACTGCATCTGCTCTATCAAGCAAGAAAGGTAACCTCCACTAACTGACTGCCCAACAACTTTGGAAACCTTCAGACTTGTCTGGAGTACTCCAGAGAGCCTTGACAGCCCTTGCTATAAGCTTTGATAGTTTGATGAGTTTTAAGAAATGTTTTGACACTTTTTTACAACCTCACAAATCACCTCAGTTGTTATGCATCTTGCATAACCACCATTTTCACATCACATGATCATGGGAGATCTACTCCATTTCAGATAACCCTAGCCTGGGATCTGACTATTTATGAGTACCTTATAATCAGTGGTCATGTAACTCAGGATCTGGGATCTTTCCAGGATCTGCCCAGAATCTTTTCTATCTAGACCTGAATGCTATTTCCAGGAATCTGACAGATCTTAGAGCTACATCTTGATCTTATCTGTGGTATAAATCCCTATTCTCATGTTTATCCTGATCTTCCATTACAAGATCTTTTCTTCTCTTCCATTCCATCTCTTGATCCATGAGGCCACTGCCTCATTCTTTATATCTGCTCCATGCTTTCTCCTCTTCTATTTAATAGTGCATCTTTACTGCTATTGGTGTCCATAGATAGTAGTAGTCTAGAGTAGACTTAGTGTACATGGTCCATGTACCACCCTGGGCCATATATAAGAAACAGGTATGGGTAGTCAAGTCTCTCCAGACTTGATTACTTTGTATTCTGCTTTAAGCACTTCTTTGGATTCCTACCCTTTTAGGATTAGGTCCATAGTTGCATGGGCATAAGTCTCTTCCAAGTCCTCCTTCATCAATCCCTCCTTGATTGCTCCTCTTCAGAGCCTCCTTTAAGTTTTCCTTTCCATGTTCCTCCTCTTGCTCTTTGTCTAGAGATAGCCTCTGGAATCCAGAGTCATAATATCAGTGTCTCCAGAAACTCAAGAAACCCAGCTGCTAGCTATGTTCTACAACTTCACCTATCACTTCTGCTCTACCCCCAACTTTGCTATAGACTTCATTTCCACTGCTCTCACCCCTGTCTCCACTTCTGCCATCCCACCTACCCTAGTCCATCAACTGTTTTCAGTCTGTGCCCACATTATATCTGACAATACTATAAATATATCTGATAATTCTTTTCCTGTCTTTTTTCCATAAGCTTCTCTTATAGAGTTATTACATACTAAAGACCCTATAATCTCCTCTCCTCATGTCCCCTCTTGTTACACAGCTAGCAAACACAATGGTCTCTAGCATGTGACCATGGGAACTGTTGAGCATGTGATGTGAATGGTTGCATAGTCATGTGACCAGGAGCACATGATTATGTGAATGAGATGCCTTATAAGGTTAACCCTAGACTAAGGCTAAGTCCTTTATATCAGAGTATTCCTCTGCACAGATATCAGTCATGTGATGTGGCAGATCTCAGATGAGATCTAGATCCAGTCTCCAATGATATCTGATCTCATGATCTAGATTAGGATCTGTATCTGTGGCAGAGATTCAGATGGAATTTCCTTGGCCTCAAGGTGGCCATGCTGCATTTATATCTAAGAACCAGTGTACCTTTCATTCTCTCACAACCTCATGGTGTGGCTTCTCTTCCATTCTATCCCTTGATCCATAAGGCCACTGCCTCACTCCTCATATCTGCCCCATACATTCCCTTTATATATAATAAGAGCCAGTTATGCTATTGGTGTCCATAGATAGTGTAGTCTAGGGTAGGCCTCCTGTACTTGGTCCATGCACAGGCTCTGGCAATATATAAGGCAGGGAGTATAAGCTGGGAAAACCCAGTCTTGCTCTCTTGACCTCTAGGCTGGTTATACAGGCTAGTTCACTACTAGTGCTGCTGGCTGTTGGTTTATATAAAAGAAGTGATCTTATCCCTTTCCTCTGCCTAGTTGGGGCCACTAGCACAAAAGCCCTACGAGCTTTCCAGGATATACTTAGGAACATTCACCAAGAAGTGTATCAAGTATCAAGGACCAGGACAGCAAGAAGCCATAACATAGGGAAGGGACAGGTTATGAATAGAAAGCATCACCATTTCACCAATCTGATATGAGGCATGCACTGGTTTGATATTTCACACAGCCATGACAGAATAAGCCTTTTCCAAAGAACTGGAAATATCTGCAAAAGATTTCTTTAATTGCACTGCAAAAGGGGATGACATAAAGGGTCCTTCAAAGCCCATGTGAGATGAGAATTGCTTGATAATGGCAAAAGGGCTAGTCTTTGTAATGGAGGAAAAGAAGTTATTGTAATGAAATTCTGCCATCTTGGCCCAATTAACCCATTCATTTTGTTTCTTTGCAATGAAAGTGTGCAGATATTTTTCCAACTCCTGGTTGATTCATTCCATCTGACCATCCATTTAAAAATAATATGCCATAGAGAGTTTTGGTAAAACATGCAATGCCTTGTGGAGTTGTTGTGTAAAGTTGGAAATGAACTGTGATCCTCTGTCTGAAACCAAAGAACTAGAAAGTCCATGACATAACCAAACATGATCTCAGAAAAGTTCAGCTAAGTCTAAAAAAGAGAGAGATGAATAACAAGGAGTAAAAATGACTTCTTTCAAGAATCTTTCCACCACCACTAGAATACTGTCCTTTCCTTGAACCAGTAGTAATCCTGTTATCAAATCCACAGATAAGTCCTTCCAAGGTTCTGTCATAGCTGGGAAGGAAATAATTGGAGGAGTTGCTTCAGCACCCATTAACATGGCACAGGTGGGACACTAACTGACAAAGAAGGCAATATCTTCTTTCAAACCAAAAATAGTAATGAGTAGGAAGTTGAAAAGTTCTGATTTGACCAGAATGGCCTCTCAAAGGCAAAGAATAAACTAAATGTAAAAGTTTTAATCATAGAAGTGTTGGAACAAAGACCTGGTTCTGAGAATTTTTGAATACCAAGTGATTTTTGTCATAATGCCAAGTGGAGGAAAGCATTAAACAGGAAGAATAAGAGATTACCTCAAAGAAAAAAGAAGAAGAGGTATCAATAAAGCAAATAAAAAGAGAAGGAAAAAGAGTAATGTCCTTATTGAGATCAGTGGGGAAAGCATGGTCAGGTCACTGAGATAAGGTATTCACCTGACTATTGGAGAAACCAGGTTTGTGAATGAACATATAATTGAATTCAGACAGAAAGGCTTGCCATCTTGCCTGCTGAGAGAAAAGATCCTGCAGCTTGTGCCAATATTTGAGATTCTTGTGATCTGTTCATATTTCAAAAGTAGGATGGCCAATAACATAATGATGCCAAGCTTTCAAGGCATAAATAACTGCTAAAAGCTCTTTGTTGTAGATGGGGTAATTGAGCTCTACAGGTAAAAAGGCTTTTGACAAATATGCAGCAGAATGTTATAAACCATTGGATAATTGGAAAGAGAGAATGGCACCCATAGCTGATTGCAAGGCATTTTTTTCAATGCAAAGGGGGTATAAGAAGTCAGGATAAACTAAAAGGGGATCAAAGGACAATAAATCCTTGAAAGTTTGAAAAGTGGGGGTATACTTATTGGTCCATCAGAAAGGGATATGTTTATGAGTAAGTACATAAAGAGGGTGGGCAATAGAGGTGAAATTGGGGACAAAATGGTAATAGTAATTGGCAAAACCCAGGAAATATTGTACTTGTTTAACTGTTCAAGGAGTAGGCCACTCAGTAATGGCTCTAGTCTTATTGAGTTGCATGCATACCCCCTTTTTAGATATAATCATGCCCAGATAATCTACCTCTGTTTGAGCAAAATAACATTTAGAGGAATTTAAAAAGAAATCATGTTCCTTTAAACATTTTAGTACTTCTTGAATAACTGTGAAATGGTCAACTGAGGATTTATTCTTTGTGAAAATGATAATGTCATCAATGTATATGAGCACCTCAGCCCACATATCAGCAAATATGCCATTAACCATGGCCTGGAACATTCCTGGTGAGTTGCACATTCCAAAATACATTATCAGAGGTTCATAAGTGCCTAGGGGAGTGGTAAATGCTCCCTTCCATTTATTGCCTTCTTTAATATGGATATTATTGTATCCCCATTATAGATTGAGAGTTGTAAAAAGATCAGCACCCTGCAAATAACCAATAAGAGTAGAAATGAGAGGCAAGATATAACTATTCTTGATGGTTGCCTCATTTAAATGCCTATAGTCAATCACCATTTGTTTTCTGCCATCTTTTTTACCAATAAAGAACACTGGGGATGTTTGAGGAGATTAAGAGGGATGAATATATTCTTTTGCAGTTTTCTTGGTGATAAATTCTCAAAATTCTTTAAGCTCTTTATTCACTAAGAAAATGATTCTCCCTTTCTTGGGTATGAAATTATCTTTTAAATCCACTGTGTGGTCCCACAGCTTTTGAGTGAGCATATACTCAGACTGCTTCTGTGAAAATACAGTAAGATAATCCCATACTTCCTTTGGTAATTCTATGGTCTTTCCTTTCCAATCTATGTTTAGATTATGCCATTTGAATCAGTCATATCCTATTAGCATATCAAGTGATTCTAAGTGAAATACCATTGCATTAATATACTCTTGATGCCATGTTCCCTTGTTATTCTTGATGGAAATATAGAGCACTACATAGTTAGTAATGCATCCAATAGTACCTTGAGTTCCATCCAGGTTAAACACAGTAAGGAACTGATCCAGAGGTTTTTCATACAGATCATGTTTCCACACATACTTTTGAACTATAAAGATTAGTGATATCCCTGAATCTAAAATTGTGTCAGTAAGACTGCAAGCTTGGGCTCACAATCCTTCAATTCCTCATACTTTCCCTAATACCTTTACTCCCACTCACCATTTATCATGTTCTTTCCTCTTGAAAATTGAATTTAGGCTTTTGCATTCTTTTTCAAAGTCTAAATATAGATGTCCATTAGTATATTGAATGGAAGGAGTGAAGCACCCTTCTGCTGAGGCCATGCTCTTTCAAGATGCCTTTCCAGCATGAAAACACATTACATTTGCCCAAAGGCAATTCAGTACAAACTTTGAAAAAGAAAAGCTTATATTTGGAAGTACACTATCTAGTTTTGTGCACTTCCTTTCCCTTTTTCCTGCTTTGCTTCATTCTCAAAGATGTCTTTGAAATACACCCTCACTTCTTCCATGGAGCCCCAGGAGGCTGCAGGAATCTCCTGGAAATGTACCATATCTTCCATGTTATATAATGGATCAATGGCTTCTAGTTCTGCCAAACACCAACTGTTTTCATCTAGTGGTGAGAATTTACCAAAATGTATTGGCTAAACTTGTTGTTGCCACAATTGCATAGGCTGCAGCAGCCTGGAAGGAAATCTAGGAGGGGTCATTGTTCATGCCAGGTTTCAGGGGGCCTTACACTCCCTTGCCATGTGGTCTATCTTGCCACAATTGAAACACATTAATGAAGGCCTCAAAGGCCTAGCATCCTGCTAATCTACTTTCATTGGGGTATCTCATCCTAGTTGGGTGCCTATAGCCATAAAATGAGGAGGAGAGGGGCATAGCTGGTAAGGGGGCTGGATATAATGCAGCTGGAAAGAATGGGGTGGGCCTTGGGTTTGAAAAGCCAGTCTTTCTATTGTCATTTTTTTGAAAGTCCAGTCTATCTGTCTAAACTGTGTGAATATGTTTAGGTAGTAACCATTATTTTTACCCTGCAGGGCCACCTGCAAATATACCTTGTAATTGACCACCTGCTTGAGGAGTTTGACCACATAATTGTCATCCACCTTCACCTCTTTTCTCAACAGATTGAACTTATTGAGGAAATCATCTATCTTTCTTCCCTGTTGTTTTAGTGCCTGGAACTCCTTCAGGCTCTAATGAGCCAACTCCTCAATTCTAAAATGGTTTTTAATCTTGGCCTATAAATCTAGCCAAGAAGGCCATGCTATATCTCCCAGAACTTGCCCCATGTCCTAATTCTCTACCCAGATATGATAATCCTCTATGTCATCATACTCCATTAGTGTCAAGGTGGCAAAGTCATCCACTGTACCTTTCATTCAAGACAAGAATGCAATTGCCTATAGACAATTATTCTTCCAGTCCTGTTCTTGTACCTTTCTTGTAATATCATTTTTTGAATGGAGCAACAGCTCTGCCATCTGTTCAATCAGTGATATGATATCTCCTGCCTTATCCAACATAACTTGATCTTGGTATTGCCTTTTGTAATTTCTCTGCTGACCTCAGCAACCTTAAATGGATTGATGCAAACTTTCTTGTTCAAGCTAATTTGACACATCTGTCATCCTTGATGATAGTAAGCCTTTTCTTTAATAAATGAGCTACCAATATGTTGCAGTAATGTGCAACCTTGAGTTTCCTTTTAAGAGTTTTCCTTTCAGCCTTGTTTTTTCAATAGCAATGTTGCTTCCTGTTGATCTTCTTTGTTATAGCTGCTATTTTTTCTTCAACACAGATATCAAGGTAAGTTTCTTTTGCAATTTGATCTTCAAGTCTTGCACAAAAATAACTAAATTTCATCCAACAACTTTCTACTCATCACAAGGACAACTCCTTCTAAAAACAAGAAATTGGTGTGTAAAGCAGAAAAAGGATATATGAAGCTTTGAGCAAGTATTATGTGCTGCAAGACTGCAGTGCCAAATGTTCAGAAGAAAAGGATAATGGTTTTTTAAGAATAGCAACAAGTTAACATGAGTATAGTACAAGTGCTTAAAGCTAAGAGCTCTGAGATGTTAAGGATACAGTTTATATAGCTACAGTATATGTGCATAGACCAAGACCCTGATGGGAATATTTCCATACATGCAGCATGGGGATCTAAAGGAAGAGAAGCATCCCTGGAAACTGTCAAGGGTCCAGCTTCTGAAATGGAAACAAAGCAACAGAAATGAAAAGAAGTGTATAGAACAATAGACATGAGGTTAACTCTATGCCCTAGGTCTTATGACCCATCATGTGTCCTGATAAGATAAAAGATTAGATAACCATGTGGAGAAGATAAGATAAGGTCACATGATCAAAAAAAGAAAAAAGACATTATAATACTTATTGAAATGGGTTATTCCCATCCTGGTCTCAAGTCTCATGATCTGTCCCAGTGGATGCCCTTGAACTAATAGCTAAGGTTTTGTGCTAGACCTTAGAGAACTAGGCAAGATGATTGTAGAGAAGGAGTCAAGGACTTGTATAAAGCCAAAGGCTCAAGTGCACAAGACTGGGGAATCCCAGCTTATGCCAGCCCTTTATATATGTTACAGGGAGGTGCACAGACCATGTAAACTAGCCCAGCCCTAAGTATGCTACAGTAATATGACCAATGGCAATAAGGAAGTAAGTACCTTAGCAGTTCCTTATGGAGACTGCCAAGCAATGATGTCATGGTCTAGAATATGCTACTGTGAAAATGTGAAAATGTGAAGAGGTGAAAATGTGAAGAAGTAAAGAAGTAAAGAAGTAAAGGTGTTCCACAGTCACATGATGTGAAAATGAAAAAGTGATTATAACACTTATCTCCAACCTTTACTATGGGATTCTAATGCCATTCCACATTTGCACCATTACCTTAGTTCTTAGGCTGACCATTGTCAAGCCTTTTCCTAGCCCTAGCCCATAAGGTCTACATTAGTCCCTATCTAGGCCTAGCATAACAGAAAGTTTAACTTCCAAGCATGCTCTGATCATGATATAAGTCCAAGTATTGGCCAGTGGCATTAACTCCTTGCATATGCAATAGAGCAAGAAGTATCTTTTGTTTATCAGTGGACTCCTTCTCAAATCCATTGATATACTGCTCAACTATTTGTTATAATTCCCCAATCTTTTTCCTTTACCCTTTGCTCTAGCTTCACCTTCACATGTCTTAGACACTCTCTTGTTCCTGTTCTGAAATCTTTCACTTTTTTCATTCCAGAACATTCCTTGACTCAGCTGCTATTACTTATGATCTGCTTTCCTTGCATAAGTCATCCCATATTACTAGCAGACTGCTTCTTCCATGTTCCATTCATTTCCACATGAATTAATTACATAGCACTTATTATCCCTATGACTCATCCAACTGGGTCTGAACCTTATTACTTGTACTATAAAGTAGCATACTTTGTCTCCCTTCTTCTTATGCTACTTTTTACCTTTACTCTTACTATTATGGGTAACTACCTATTCTAGCCTTGATTCTCAAACACCTTGGTAAGTGCCTCAATCTGGAATATCTTCTGCTAGGGCTTTTGAGCTAGTAGCCTCTAACTAGGCAGAATAAGAGAATAATGAGTCCGAACCTAGAGAGCTCAAGGGGATCCCCAAAGGGGACAGCCAAGAGGTTATAGCACATCGCTCATTAAGCTCAACTAAGAGACAAGAGAGTGAGACTGAGGAAACCTTAGCTCACCACTCCCTGCCTTTATACTATTGGGATCCATGCATGGACCAAGTATAGGGAGCCTACCCTAAGCTAGCTATCTATGGACATCAATAGCCTAAGTAGCTCATATCTCTCATAATAGATAAGGAAATGCATAACTCATGCATGATGGGTGAGGCAATGGCTGTTACGACTCTAGAAACCAGAGGCTACACCTAGCTGATGATGGAAGAGGAGGAACACTGGAGAAATCCTAGTGGTGGCTCAGATGAGGAGCAACTAAGGACGATCCTGAAAGAGTGAGGACGAAGAGGACTCGGATAAGACACGAGCTCGAGCTTCCTAAGACCTATGCCTTCCTTGAAGGGCCTGGTTTCCTGAGAAGAGCTTTCTCTAAAGTCTAAAACTGCCTAAGCTGTCAAGTGATAAAGTCTGAGGACTTTAGCACTCTGAGCTCGGCCTTTATATACTACTCTAGGAGGTGCACAGACCATGTACATCCATGTCTACCCTGAAGTTGTACAGTAAGCCAACCAGTAGCATATAAGGCATACTTGTGTAGGCCATATGGTAAATGCATGGGGCGGATAGAAGAAATGAGGCAAAGGGCCTCTTGTAAGATGTGGGGAAATGGAAGAGAAGAGGCGTGGACACAATGAGGACAGAGATCTCAATCCACAGATGAGATCACCTTGGCAGATCCGTCAGATCCATGGAGATGGTCAGATCCGAGATCGGGGAGATCAGGGAAAGATCCAGGGAAGATCCCTAGATGTGCCTCATGGCCACTAACCTTAGAGATACTCATATAGTATAAGCCAGATCCTAAGTTAGGATTTAGCCTGATAAGGGATGGGATTCCCATGATCACATGAGAATGAAAGTGGTCATTGCATGGTTTGCAACAATGGCCTCATGGATACAGGATGGGAAGAGGGGCTGCCACACCATGAGGTATGGGTGGAATGAAAGTGCACTGGTCTTAATCTATGAAAGGGGCATGGCCACTATAAGGCTAAGGAGATTGTATTGATCTCTGCCACAGATTCAGATCCTAATCTCCGAAGAGATATCATCAGATAGATCTAAGATCCCATTGGGGATCCAGCCACAGTCACCTGACCTAAACCTAAGTGCAGGGGAACTCTGAAGAACTACTAACCTTAGCCTAGGGCTTAACCTTATAAGGCTACTCATTCACACAATCATGTGCTCCTGGTCACATGACCCGCATCACATGCTTTCTGAGTCTCTCACAGTCATGTGAGACCACGTGTTAGGCTTGCACCATAACACTTACCTCTACTTGCTTCTACTCTTGTATTAAGCACTTCTTGCTACCTTGAGCCCTCTATGGTCTCTTGGTAATCTATTCCTTCTTAGTTCATGCATCAGTGCACAAGAGGGAACCCCTTGAACTCCATCAACAACAAGTTGTTGATTGTACTCTGCAGGCCAGCATCTCTGTCATAGCTCAATCCTTTGTTTAAGTGCCCCCCCAGTATTATTCTTGTGTTGTATTATCTCTTGTCCACAAGCTAACCCTTTGTCAAGCTTATCCCCTTGTATTTTCCTCTTCTGAGGTCTATACCTAACCCCACCTGGCCCTAGCATAACAAAAAAAGTAGTGTAACCTTCATGACTACCATTACTGTAGCTTACCCACCATACCACCCAAGCAACCCATGTTCCTCAACTCCTTCTGGGGCAAACACAGATCATTTTCTACAGAGAACCCCCTTGATTCTTTTGAAACAGAAGAAACTCTAGCACACCACCCTCTCTTACCTGAGGATCCCATTGATAATATTCTTGTCCCCTTTACTAAGAAACAGGACTTCAACCAAACCCTAGCCCATAAAGTCATGATCTCCTTACAGATCCTGAGTGCTCCTGCTCCCCCTTCTCCAACTCCAACTTACTGCTACCTCCTCTACTCCCTTCCCAGAACCACAATGTCCAACTTTACCACCTCTGCTAAACTCACTGAACTTCACCTCAGCACCCCAGAGTACTATGATGGAGATAGATCTAAAGCCAAAACCTGGATGGATTCCATCCAGTTTTACCTCTTTGTTAACCAGGCTGTATACAACTCTAATAAGAAGTGCATAGCCTTTGCCCTCTCCTACATAACTAAGGGCTCTGCCCAATCCTGGGCTGCCACCTATCAAAAACAATGCATTAAGGGCACCTCAGTAACTATGGGGTCTTTTACTGACCTGATCACTGCCTTCTTGGCAGCATTTCAAAACCAAGACATGGTCAGTTCAGCCATCCACTGGCTGGCCAACATGCAAATGTGACTTAACAAGAAAGGAGAATGGACTTCTCCTCTTATCAAGTATACTGCTGAATTCCAGAATAACACAGTAACATCTAAAATCAAGGATAATTCTGTCCTGATCAGCTACTACAAGACAGGACTAGCTCCTTGGATCTCCTGTCACATTTACTCCATGGAAACAGTACC
Source organism: Pulveroboletus aff. viridisquamosus (assembly GCA_038088935.1). Classification (NCBI taxonomy): domain Eukaryota; kingdom Fungi; phylum Basidiomycota; class Agaricomycetes; order Boletales; family Boletaceae; genus Pulveroboletus; species Pulveroboletus aff. viridisquamosus. Next base: position 17,741 of record JBBPJW010000674.1, read on the forward strand.
CATGAAGATAACTGACTGGTATCTCAAAGCTGTCTACTTCAATAGCACCAATGAATGATTCAAGTTCATTAAACAATGCAGAAAGACACCCAGGGCATTTACCTGGACTTTCACCTCCCCCTTGACCTCTCAGATTGAAAGAGATCCAAATGCAATGGATATTGACTCTGTAAAGCTTAACAAACTTACCCCTCAAGAATATAAACACTGCTAAAAGAATCAACTCTGTTTCCACTACCAAAAACCTGGTCACTTTACTGACAAATGTCCAGCCTTTTCTTCCCCCTCTTCTAGCATGCTAAAGAAGATGCCTCAAGTAAAGAAGGTTTCTGCCAAAGAACCATCAGGAATAGAAGAGGTTAGTGATGAAAAAGAGATTGAAGTTAGAAAAGTGGGTTCTTAGATCAGAGTATCTCCCCTATGCAAGGTGCTTCCACTTTTTCTTGCATGCCTGTACTTGTATTACAATCTAGGAAAGCAATCAGAATCCCTGTACAAGTTTCCCCATCCAAGCACTCAAGAAAAGTTGTAAATGTCTCTGCTTTAGTTGATAGTGGTGCCCAAATCAACTGCATCAACTGGAAATTCATGTTCCATCACAAGTTCCCAACTACTCATCTTTTTCAAGTCCTTCATATACAAAATATGGACATCTTCACCAATAGCAAGAGAAAAATTACCCCATACCTGCAAAGTCATCCTTTGCATTCAATCTGTTATTACCAAGATTTTTTGCTATGTTATGGAATGTGGCAAGGAGACTTTGATCCTAGGACTCCCCTGGCTAAAAGATACCAACCCCTTTGTCAATTGGAAGAGTAGCACTCTTACCATTCCCTCTGCCACTGACTCCTTGAAAGAACTTTATTGTTCTGCCTCCTTGCTTCCTGATCTAAATCCATACTACTTCAAGGAAACTACCCTTGATGATAAAGAACTCTTCATCAATTACTTGCAATATACCACCTCCAAGAAGTTTCTCCAAGACTATCTCTATCACTGGCACTTCTTATAAGTTAAAAATATCTGTTTGGCATTTCTACCCTCTGTCACTGTTGCTAAGCTTACTACTTGCACTGAGCTTGCCATTGAGGCCAAAAAGGCCCAGTCCAAGATAGAACTCTCCCCAGAATACCAGGAGTTCACATCTGTATTTTTGAACACTCTAAAAACCCTTGATTACCTGCTCTCCAGCAGGCTCTATGACCACAAGATCAATCTTAAGAACATGTTTGTCCCTAAGATAGGTAATTTTTACCCCTTATCTCCATCTGAATGCCAGGCAATCAAAGAGTTCCTGGAAAAAAACCTCCAAGCCAGAAAAATCTGCCCTTTAAATTTTCCCCAAGTATTTTCCTTTTTCTTCATTAAGAAGAAGGATGGTAAACTTCATCCATGCCAAGACTACCATTATCTCAATGAACATACCATACATGACACATACCCTCTATCCTTAATCTTCAACCTTATTAACAAGCTTTGTAAAGTGAAGCTGTTCATCAAATTTGACATTTATTGGAGATACAATAATGTTTGCATCAAAGACAGACACCAATGGAAAGTGGACTTCATCACACACAAAGGGCTCTTTGAGCTAATAGTAATATTCTTTGATCTAAACAACTTATCTGCTATGTTTTAGCAATTCATGAATGACTTCTTCTGCAACATAATTGCAGAAGGTTGGTTGATTATCTATATGGATGATCTCCTCATCTCCTCCCCCAATGCTGAAACACACCACCTTTGCACTGCCCACATTCTCCAATGCATGGCAAAACTTGATCTCTACCTTAAGTTGAAGAAATGTACCTTTGCCTCTAAATCTGTTATAATTTCCTTTTTTCTTTTATTTTCACCCACTTTGTATTTTTACTTTAACTCTTCACATGTCACATCACATGACCCTGGTAACCCTTACCACTTTACTTCTTTACCATTTCACTCTTTCACATTTCACATCTTCACTTATCACATTCTAGAACATTCTAGACCATAATTGAAATGAATATTGATCCATTTAGCTGAAAACCTCAAGACTGATCCTAGTGGTCACCTTTAAGCTTAAGAGATTGGGTTTTAACTAGACCCCAATGGAACTAGGCAAAAGGAAAGTGTAGAAGGGTCAAGAACTTGTATAAAGCACAAGACTCAAGTGCACAAGACTGGGGAAAACCCAGCTTGAGCCAGCCTCCTTATATATGCTACAGATTTGTGCACGGACCATGTAAATGGTTCTGGCCCTAAGTATGCTACAGTCAGCTGACCAATGGCAATAAAGGAGGGAGTACCTTAGCAGTTCCATGAGGAAGCTGTCAAGTAATGATGTCATGGTCTAGGCTGTGATATGTGAAGATGTGACATTGTGAAAATGTGAAAAGGTGAAGATGTGAAAGGTAAAAGGTGTCCCATGGTCACATGATGTGAAAAGTGAAAAATAATTATAACAATAATATTATTACCTGGCAGTTACCACAAGGCACTGCTAAGGTACTCACTCCTTTATTGCCATTGGTCTGCTTACTGTAGCATAATTTAGATCAGACCCTAGTTGCCTGGTCTGTGCACTCTTTTGTAACATATATATAGGGCTAGTGTTATGGCTCCAGCCTAACACGACGGTCGCACGTGACCGTGGGAACTTCAGAGTGCGTGATGCGCTGGTCACATGATCAGTTGCACGTGATCGTGCGAACGAGAAGCCATATAAGGCAAGCCCTAGGCTAGGGTTACTAGTCCTCTACGAGTATTCCCCAGTATCAGGTATTGGTCACGAGATGTGGCAGATCTCCAGATGGAGATCCAGATCTAATCTGTGGCAGAGATCCGATGGATCTCCTCGGCCATGCCTTTCCTCTAGATCGTATCAGGTATGTTTCCATTCTCCCACATCCTCATGGTGTGGCGTATCTCTTCTCCCATCCCTTATCCGCGAGGCCACTGCCTCATTCCTTCCATTACGATCCATGCCCCTTCCTCCCTTATTTAATATGCTGAGTCACTGAGCACCTTACGCTATTGGTTTACATAGATAGCACACTGTAGGGTAGGCTCCCTGTACATGGTCCGTGCATCGGATCTGGCAATATATAAGCAGGGGGTGCAAGGCTGAGATTTCCTCAGTCTTGACCTCTTGTGACCTTAGCTGGTTATACAGGCTGATCTCTCAGACCTGCTGGCGATATGGGTTTATACACAGGACCTCACCACTCATCCTTTCCCTCTGCCTAGTTTGGGGCCACTAGTCAAAAGCCTCATAGAAGATCTAGAAGGAAAGTCCTGAGACAACGGCGTTCCCCAAGGATGGGTTTTGGAGTTCGAGCGTGGGGAGATTGTCCCACAACAATAACAATAATGTACATTTTTCCTTTTTTATTTTATTTTACACTTTTTTGTATTTTCCTTTAAAATTTCACATTTTCACATCACATGACCATGTTACCCCTTCACCATGTCACCATGTCACATCTTTACACTTTACCACTTCATATTTCACTAGGTCTAGGCTAATCTAGCCTATAATCTCATACCACCTGTTTCTCTTATGTATTTCTAGACTTTCACTCTCATTTTGCCATTGGGCAGCTTACTGTACACCACTGTAGGGCAGGGCATACCCTCCTGGTCCATGCTCAAGATGCAATAGTATAAAAGGGATGCAAGTCCAAGCTAAAGTTCTCCAGTTTGTGCACTTAAATCTCTAAGGGTTTTACAAGTTTCTTGACTCAATAACCCACTTGTCTAGTTCTTCTAGTCTCTAGTTCAAAGGTTAGGCTTCAACAGTACTCTTATCAGCAGCAGGAGCACACACTAAGGATATAGATGTAGTTGCTCAAATTTTTGCAGTGTAACATTGTGCACTTGAGCCTTGTGCTTTATACAAGTTTCTAACTCTTCTATATCTTCCTCTTGACTATTCCTGTTATGCTAGACCTGGGTATGGACTAATATAGACCTTATGGCTAGAGTTGTGGCTAAGAAAAGACTCAATAATGGTTAGCCTTGAGTACTAAGAGTGGTGCAAATATAGAATGGTACTATAGTCCCATAGTAAAGGTTGGGGATGAGACAAGAGCACTGGGACTTGTCAAGGACTTGAGATGATGCTTGCCAGCAAGGAGGCTGCAAGCAGAACTCCCTTGATAAGAATAGACAAGGGTTTAGACAATGCTTGAAGAAAATAAGGTAAAATAAGGCAGAAGTTGTTATGGGTGACTACCTATATCCTCTGGTCTCAAACACCTTGGTGAGTGCCTCATTCTTGAATATATCTGCTAGGGCTTTTGTGCTAGTGGCCCCTAACTAGGCATCATTAGAGAATGGATGAGCCAGCCCTAGAGAGCCTTAGTGAATTCCCTTCTTGGAAATGGACTAAGGATTATAGAGTCCTCCTGTGTAATCTCAGCTAAGAGACAAGAGAGTGAGACTGAGGAAATCTCAGCTCACCACTCCCTGCCTTTATACTATTGGAGTCCATGCACAGACCAAGTACAGGGAGCCTACCCTAAGTCTAGCTATCTATGTGCACCAATAGCCTAAGTAGCTCCTACCTCTCATAATAGATAAGTAGCATGCATGGATTGTATCTGATGGGTGAGGCAAGGGCCTCGCAGATAAGGGAAGGAGGAGAGGAGGCTGCCACACCATGAGGTGTGGGTGGAATGGAAGGGAAGACACTGCTCTGGTTCTATGAATAAAGCATGGCTGCCTGAAGGCTGAGGAGATTCATTGGATCTCTACCACAGATACAGATCCTAATCTCCATTAGAGATATCATTGGTATCTCAGATCTAAGATCCCATCAGGGATCCAGCTACATCACATGACTTCACAAGTGCTGGGGAATACTCTGAATAAGACTACTATCCTTAGCCTAGGGCTTGACCTTATAAGGCAGCTCATTTGCACGATCATGTGCTCTTGGTCACATGACCCACATCACATGCTTTCTGAGTCTCTCACAATCACATGTGACTGCATGTTAGGCTGGAGCCATAACAGAAGTAGTGTAAGAAACATGAAAGAAAGGAGTATGCTACTTATACTAAGATAAATAAGGTGCAGACTTAGTTAAATGAGTCTAGTGGTGTGATTAATGATCCATGTGGAAACAGATAAAATGTGGAGGAAGTGAACTATAAGTAATATTTATTAACCAGGAGAATATTCTAAAATAAAGAAAGCCTAAAGATTCCAGAACACAATAAGAAAGCATTGAAGACACATAAAGTCTGAAGTTAGGAAGAAAGTGTTATGCAACAACAAGAGTGCAATCCAAATACTATCAAATACTGGTGAGTAACAGGCAAATGACAATATCAAGGGGGCTTTTGCACTAGTGGCCCCAAACTAGGCTTGTAAATCTTGATAGAGAAATTTAAGTTAATACCAGCTAAGATAAGGAGAAAGGAGAAGGAGTAACCCAGGTTAATACCACAATATAGTGCCCAAGTAGAAGAAATGAGCATATGATACAAGTGATTAAGACTGGAAAGACTCCAGGTCTTGCCCATCCTGTATATGTTGCAAACCAATGCAACGACCACTTTCACTTTCATGTGATCGTGGGAATCCCAACCCTTATCAGGCTAAACCCTAGCTTAGGATCTGGTTATACTATATGAGTTCTCTAAGGTTAGTGGCCATGAGGCACATCTAGGGATCTTCCCTGGATTTCTCCTGGATCTTCCCGATCTTGGATCTGGTCATCTCATCAGATCTGATGGATCTGACAAGGTGATCTCATCTGTGGATTGAGATCCCCGTCCTCATTGTGCCCATGCCTCTTCTCTTCCATTCCCCCACCTACATTTCATATCCGCCCCATGCATTTCCCTCATGGCCTACATGAGTTACGCTTTATAC
>JBBPJW010000675.1:0-23602 GCA_038088935.1 Pulveroboletus aff. viridisquamosus
AAAGACTATGCTATATGAGGTACAAAGGCTAGACCTAATCTCATGACATAATAAAATATAAGATAAGATAAGATAAGATCAAAAAAAGCAATCAAAAATAGTAAATAGTAAAAAGAACTTAGCTTAAGGTAAGAATGAAAAATGGCCCCTAGCTAAGTAGTGCCAGTGTATAATAGCCATAAGATTAAAAAGATCCCATCTGGATCTCTGTTATAATCAGATTCTAATCTAAATCAAGAGATTAGATATTATTGGATAAAGATCTGGATCTTATCTTAAAATCTACTATATTATGTGACTATCACCATGCATAGGGAATTCTCTAAATAAAAACTAAACCTTTGCCTAGAGTTAATTTTGTTTTGGCAAGTAAGTCTCATAATCACATGATAAAACTATCAGTGTTTGCAAAGCATATAACAAAATCCCCATAATATCTGAACTACTAACAAGTATATTAAATGCTTGATCTGGCCAACTTTGATCTCCAACTTATTCATGTTTCTAAAACCTATCTTGCTAGGCCAGATGCACTATTATACCAATCTAACCTCTGCTTTAAAAAAGACTCTAACAACTTTAATGTCATTCTTCTTTCTAATAACCTTTTTGTGCACCTTGTTGATAATATTATCCATAAAACCATTTGTAAACACACAGTTAACAATAATCTCCAACTCAAGTAATCTCAGATTAAGGACCAGAATTCACATTAGTATTTGCCAGAGAACTGAAAATAATCCTCAAATATAATACTTCTCTCTCTATCTTTTTTTAAATAATAAGCTATAAACTTCTAGTCCTGTCATCTACTTTAAAAAAGGTCAAAAAGTAAATAAAAGATTACAATACTACTCTTTTAACTGGCCTCCACAATCTCTAGATTTCAGTTCCATTAAACATTAGTAAGTTTATCTCAAAAAAAGCTTTTCAAGTATTTAATATAATTTTAAAAAATTTAAAAGTTGTAGAAGAGAGTAGCTTGTTATAATCATAGCAAACATAAAGGTCTCTTGCACATAATCATTAGAATAGCTTGTTATATTAAGAATAACTCTAGATTAAGGTTGAATTCTTTTAGAGTATTTTCCTTATGCATAGTAGCAGTTATATAATATGGCAGATCTCACATAAGATCCAGATCCAGTTGTTTAATGATATCTGATCTATGGTAGACATTCAAACAAGATCTCCTTGAACTTATGATTATTATATTCTATTTATATCTGCTATTCCTATATCTTTTCTTCCATTTTCCTATATTTTTGTAATATAACATATCTTTTCTCTCCTTTTTTTAATTTATAAGATTATTGTCTTACTTCTACTCTATGCCCCATGCTTTCTCTTAGTTATGTAAATATGTACTCACTACCATTGATATTATTAGATAGTAGTGTTATGGCTCCAGCCTAACATGCAGTCACATGTGATTATAAGAGTCTTCAGAGCATGTGATCATGTGAACAAGTAGCCAAACAAGGCAAACCCTAGGCTAAGGTCAGAGTCCTCTTCAGAGTATTCCCCAGCACAGGTTAGGTCATGTGACTGTGGCTAGATCTCAGATGAGATCTTAGATCAGGGACTTCAATGATATCTCCTTAAAGATTAGGATCTGGATCTGTGGCAGAGATCAATGCAATCTCCTCAGCCTCAAGGTGGCCATGCTGCATTCATAGATCAAGGCCAGTGCATCCTTCTATTCCTCCCACATCCTTATGGTATGGCATATCTCTCCTTTATCCTTTATCCACAAGGCCACTGCCTTACCCCTTCCTTATGATCCATGCATGTCTTCCTATTTATATCCCAGGGTCCACAGAGCTACTTAGGCTATTGGTTCACATAGATAGCTAGCATTAGGGTAGGCTCCCTGTAGATGGTCTGTGCGTGGGCCTTGACAATATAAAAGGCAGGGGGTATAAGCTGAGGTTTCCTCAGTCTCACTCTCTTGTCCCTTAGCAGATTATACAGGAGGGGCCTATAATCTTTGGACCATTCCCAAGAAGGGGATCCTCCAGAGCTCTCTAGGATTTGGCTCAACATTCTTTCATCAGCCTAGTTAGGGGCCACTAGCCAAAAGCCCTAGCAGATATTCAAGGACAGGTACTTACCAAGGTAGTTTGAGAATTGAGGCCAGGATGGGTAGTTACCTATAACAAGTAGTTCACAGTTTATAAAAGAATAGAGAGAAACTTGGATTTTTTCCAATTTTAATTACTTTTATTATTAGTGCATAGCTTGTTTCTTGTCTTAGCATTGATATTTGGCCTCTAAATCTATTACATAACTCTATTGGAAATCTTAACTCATTACTTTTCTTTCTTGTCTAGTTTGGGGCCACTAGTCTAAAAGCTCTTTTAATTGCTTATTTATTGCTGTTGGCCATATACCAGGATTTTTTGATTGGATTTAAATACACAGAAAGGCTATATATAACAATGCTTATAACTAGAAGCATAAATTTGAAATCAGCTATTAGAAAAAGATATCTAATTTATTCAAGTCCTTTGAAAAATTCTTTACTTCTTTTACCTCTTCTACTCTGTTCTCTGACTTTAAAAAGTTAAAGGGCAAATTAGCCAATTTTTCAAGTTTTTTCAAATTATCTGCTTTTTAAAAGCAAGATTTATTATTTAAACTTGGTAACTATTATGTGACTATAGAAACTATTGAGTCTATAACATAATATAGTTGTATTTATGTAATCTGAGAGTACATAAAATCATACAAACAAGTAACCTTATTAAAAGAATTCTAAATTAGGGTTAAATTACTTTATTTAAAATATTTTCCTATATTAGATAATGGTTATGTAATGTGGCAGATCTAAAATAAAATCCAGTTCCCAGATATCCAATAATATCTAATCTTACAATCTAGATTAGAATCTGATTTGTAATAAAAATTTAAATAAATCTAGATGTTTTTGGCCTTAAAATTATTATGCCTTTTTTATCTTTGCTATTTCTATTTACTTTCCTTTTATTCTCTTACATTTTTATAATATGGTTTCTCTTTTATTTCATTTCTTGATTAATAAGATCACTTCCTTACTTTTTAATATTTACTACATGTATTTCCCTCTTCTATTTAATAATATATATTTACTACTATTGATATTCATGAATAGTAGTAGTTTAGGGTAGATTACCTATGTATGGTCTATATATCTATTCTAGCAATATATAATGCTGAAAATACAAACTGGGATTTCCTAGTCTTTCTTACTTAATTACTTCCATGGTTAATATATAGCATTTAAGATCTAGCCTTTATACAAGTAGCTGCTATCCTGTTTTCCAGTATCCCTGGCTTATTCTTTCTTTTTGCCTAGTTCAGAGCCATAGTATAAAAGCATATATTTAGAAGTAGAGTAGGTATTCTTTTACTAAATAGCTGAAAATCAACACAATATATTGAATTTTTAATGCTTTAATCATTGTTAAGATCAGTACCTCTGACTATGCCATTGTAGATATTCTTTTACTTCGATATTCAGATAATGAAATCTGCCCTATGATATTTTACTCTTATATTCTTACTTTTCTTAAACTTAACTATGATATCTATAATAAAGAACTACTTATCATTTTCAAGGCTTTTAAGACCTGGCAACATTACCTTGAAGATTTTGATACTCCAGTTAATGTTATTATCAATTACAAAAACCTTAAATACTTTGCTATATTCAAACTTCTGACCTGCTGGCAAGTTTGGTGGTCAAAGTTTTTTTCTTAATTTAATCTGCTTATTTGTTTCTGCCCAGGTCATTTAAATACTAAACCTGATGCTTTGACTAGATAATGCAACATCTATTTCAAAAAGAAAGATAGAAACCATGCCTATGTTAGTCTGCACAATTTACAGCCTATTTTCTTGAATAAGCAACTTATTACCTTACTCTGAGCCTTATTCTTAGCCATTCTGATTTTCTGACCTGCTTTTCTTATCAACATTAAAGCCCTTTATTGTGATATTCTCTTGATACTTTCTTTTGATCTTCTTACTTTTTATCCAGCTCTTAATCTCTTAAATGTTATATTTCTTCATTTCTTTTTTTAATTCTTATTCTAGCTTCTGACCTTTGTGTGTCTTGAATGCTTTCTTATTCTATTCTGAAACATTCAAACATTTCTATTCCAGAACATTTCATTTATTAGTGATATTACTTATAGTCCACTTTCATTGCATTTTATCTGTTTTTATATGAATCACTTAGTAACTCTTAGTTACTAACTCTGACTTATTCAACTAAGTCCTAATCTTTGTGTGTTTTATATGCTTTCTTGTCATATTCTGAAACTTTTAGACTTTTTTATTCCAGAATATTGCTTTAGTTAGCAGCCATTATTCATGGCCTGCTTTTTTTACTTTTCATCTATTTTTACTTGATTCACTTACTATTTCTTAAATTAGTAGCCATTACTTATGGCCTACTTCTTTTACTTTCCATCTGTTTTAATTCAGATTGCTTACTTAGCTGCAGTCATTAACTCTGACTTATTCAACTAAATCCAAACCTTGCTTTTCTTATTATAAGTAGTATACTTCATCTCTTATATTTCTTATACTACTTCTGTCTTATTTAACTATGTTAGTCCCTATCTGGGCCTAGCATAACAAAAAAAGTAGCATATCTACTTGTGACTACCATTGTTATAGTTTCACCACCATTTTAACTAAAATCCCTTTGTTTTTCAATACCCTCTGGGACAAGTCAAGAACTCAACCCATAAAGAACCTTCTTCTTAACTCTTTTGAAACACAAGAATCTCAAACCCCCACTCTAGCTCCCCAGAAGATGACCTTCACAATCTTTTAATTTTTTTCATAGAAAATCAGAAATAAAATTATATTCTAATGCATAAACAGTCTTTTTTCTATAAATCCCTCACAAACCTACTCTGCCCTCCCTCACTTCAACCAGATGCTGTTCTCTCTTCCTTTTTCCTCTGAAATCACTCTTTTCCAATGTGTCTAACTCTCCTGTCCCTGTTAAATTTTCTAAGCTTTATCTTGGCACCTTCAAATACTTTGACAGTAATGATAACAAAGTGAAAGCTTGGCTGGACTTAGTTCAGTTTTATTTCTTTATTAATACCATGATCTACAACTTTAATAAGAAAATCATATTCACTTTTTCATATATAATTAAAAATCTGGCTCTCTCTTAGACAACTATCTATCACAAAATGTGCATTGCTGAAATAATATTATTAATGGGCTTCTTTAGCAGCTTTCTCAAGGCATTCAATGCCTTGTTTAAGAAGCAAAACATTATTGCCTCCACTATTAACTAGCTTGCTAATATATAGATATTCCAGAACAAGAAGTGCAAGTAAACCTTCTTCCTTATCAAGTATATCACAAAGTTTCAGAACCACATGGTGTTGGCCAACATTAAGGACAACAATGTCCTGATTGATTACTATAAAGTCAGAATTTTTCTTAGGCTATCCTATCAAATTTAAAACCTTCACAAAATCCCCAGTATTATAGAAGAATGGTACAATAGAGCTATTCATTTCCAAGGAATCTCAGATCATGCCAAGCTTATCAAGCTATGTTGCAAGAATCCCATAACCCACATCTGGACTCCCAGTAATCCCTTGACCACTTTTTAAAACTGAAAAAGATCCAAATATCATGGACATTAAATCAATAAAGCTAAGTAAGCTAATAATTTAGAAATGAGAATAATACTTTAAGCTCAGTTTCAGTCTCTGTTGCAGAAAATATGGCACAATGTGACCACCTGCCCAAATAACTTCTTAATAGAGCTTTATTACTCCACTACTACATAATCCTTCTGTTATGGTAACAATCTAACACAATGGTCTCACATGACCATGAGAGCTTAGGAGCATGTGATGTTACTGGTCATGTGCCAGAAGTGAAACGGGCTCTTCCCATTATATCCTTGATACTCGCACACCTTGGTGGACACTCCTTCCTAGAACTCTCTTCTGTGTAGCTTTTGTGCTAGTGGCTACAACTAGGCAACGGTAGTTGGAGCCAAGGGTCTCTTGTATAAACCCAGGGGCCAGGCAGTAAGTGAGAGCTGAAGAGGGATCCGCTAGGATCAGGTCTTAGATCACCACTGTAGGTTCTAGCCTAGAGGTCAAGAGAGCAAGACTGAGGAAACCTCAGCTTGCACCCCCTGCCTTATATATTGCCAGCCATGGTGCACAGACCATGTACAGGGGGCCTACCCTAAGTATGCTATCTATGGATCACCAATAGTGTAAGGGACTCATATCTCTAATAGATATATGAAGGAATGCATGGGGCGTGAGGTAGGAGTGAGGCAGTGGCCTCATGGATCAAGGGTGGGGAATGGAAGAGGAAGCACTAGCCCTGAGATGTGTGGCTGCCTGGTGACCAAGGAGATCTCATCTGGATCTCTGCCACAGATCAGATCCTAATCTAGATCAATAGATCAGATGTCATCAGATAGATCCAGATCTCATCTAGAGATCTGCCACATCATGACTAAGGTGTGCTTAAAGGAAATACTCTGAATAGGGAATGGACTTAGACCTAGCCTAGGGTTTGCCTTTGTATGGCAACTCATTCGCATGGTTACGTGCAACTGATCATGTGACCAGCGCATCTCATGCTCTAAGGTTCCCAAGGTCACGTGAGACTGCTGTGTTAGGCTGGAGCCATAACAAGAAGCATGTGATTGTGCAAATGAGTAGCCTAATAAGGCAAACCCTAGGCTAAGGTCTAAGTTTTATTCAGAGTTTCCATGCACAGATATCAGATCACTGATGTGGCAGATCTCAGATAAGATCAAGATCATAATGATCTGTGGCAGAGATCCAGATGGGATTTCCTTGGCCTTATGGCAGCCATGCTGTATTCATATCCATGAGCCTGTGCCCTTTCTTTCTATTCTCCCACATCCTTGTGGTGTGGTTCCTCTTCTTCCATTCTATATCTGTGAGGCCACTGCCTCACTTCTTATGGTCACCCCATGCATTCCCATATCTTTTACCTAGGGTCTAGGAGCTACTTATGCTATTGGTAACCATAGATAGCATATATTAGGGTAGGCCTCCTGTAGTTGGTCCATGCATGGCTTCCAGCAATATATAAGGCAGGAGGTGCAAGCTGGGGAAATCCAGCTTTGCTCTCTTGGATTCTAGGCTAGTGCTTGTACTCTTGATCTCAGTGCCTGACCCCCTAGGGGGGGGGGTCCCATTGAGCTCTCTTGAGGCAATGGCCCATAGGGTTTATACCAGGAAGTATTGTCTTACTAAGAACCAGCCTAGTTAGGGGCCACTAGTACAAAAGCCTCATTAGTTCTCAAGGCATAGAATAGGAGCATCCCCCAGAAAGACACAAGTATCAAGGCAGGATGGGTAGTAACCCATAACACCTTCTTTCAATAAATTGAGAAGATCTACCCCCTGTCTACTCTAGAATAATAAGCCACTAAGGATTTTATTAAAGAAAACCTCCAAGCAGGAAAAATCTGCCCCTCTAACTTCCTTCAAGTGTTATCTTTCTTTTTCATTAAAAAGGAAGATAACAAACTTTACCCTTGTTAAGATTATCAATATCTTAACAAACATACCATTCATAATGCCTATCTCCTTTTTCTTATTTCCAATCTCATTGACAAGCAGGAGGAGTAGCAAGGTAAAGGTTGGTAAAAAGGATAGTAAGTCTTGTTATGGCCAGGCTGCCATTACAAGCAGGTGAGACATGATATATTGCACATTTTACACATCAGTGCTCAAAAGCATGGCATTGAAAGCATCTGTCATGGTAACAGGAATGGAGAGGGGGGACATGACCATGGTGGCCAGTTCACCAATGTTCCATGTGAGTAATGGTGGCAATCTTCTTAAGGAAGAGGGGAAAGAAGGATGCAGATAGAGAAAAGGGAATAGTGGAAGGGGCATGAGTATTGTTATGGGTGACTACCCATCCTATCTTGATACTCATGATATCCTTGGTGGATGCTCCTAGTCCTGTCCTGAATACCTGCTGAGGCTTTTGGTCAAGTGGTCCCTAACTTGGCAAATGATAGAAGTAAGACCCTGGGCCCCTGTGTATAAACCAGCAGCCAGACAGCATTGAGAGCTGAAGGGAGATCCTTCTTGGATCAAAGCCTTAGATCATAGCTGTAGATCTAGCCTAGGTCACAAGGAGAGCAAGACTGGGTTTCCCCAGCTTGCACTCCCTGCCTTATATATTGCTGAAGTCCACACATGAACCAACTACAGGAGGCCTACCCTAATGTGTGCTATCTATGGTCATCAATAGCTAAAGTAGCTCCTAGGATCCTTAGTATAAATATAGAGGGGAATGCATGGATTGTGAGGTAGGGGTAAGGCAGACGTCTTGCAGATACAGGATGGAGAAGAGTACCACATCACAAGGATGTGGGAGAATGGAAGGGAAGAGCACAGGCTCACAGATATGAATAAGGCATGGCTGCCATAAGGCTGAGGAGATCCCATCTGGATCTCTGCCACAGATCTAATGATCTTGATCTCATCTGAGATCTGCCATATCAGTGATCCAATACCTGTGCATGGGAATACTCTGAAATAAGACTTAGACCTTAGCCTAGGGTTTCCCTTATAAGGCTACTTGTTCACATGATCACATGCTCCTGGCATATGACCAGTCACATTACATGCTCTACAGCTCTCACAGTCATGTGAGACCATTATGTTAGGTTGTTACCATAACAAGTATAAGCTACTAAAAATTCAAGCTAATAAGCTAGATTATCCAGGATAAATAATGTTTGTTAGTGTATGGCATTGAAACCAATATGGATGGCATTAGTGTTTACTTCTGCAGTGTAATAGTGGAAGATGGATGTGAAATGGATGTGCTCTATCTGATGGTAGAGGGTATAGAGAGCCCACAGTGGAGAGTTCATATTGAGGTGGAATCCAATAAAAGGAAATAGGTAGAAGCTAAAGATAAAGGAATGGGCAAGGGTGGAGTAGTCTAGAGAGTAGTTCCCAGAGTAAAGGGCATGGGCAGTGATGGAAAGGTCTATGGCAGTGATGGCAAGTGGCTCAATGAGGCAAAGGGCAGAGGCATTGAAGGCAAGTAGAAGAGAATCAGGTAAAGGCCAGAAGAGGACATGAGAAAAGAGCTGCACTGGATATTGGTGAGGGCTGTGGATTCTGGGTCAGAGGGGTTATAAAGGGGAGAGGTTACAAGGTTATTTCTATAGTATTATGAGATGCAATGTGGGCATGAACTGGGAACAGTTGGTGGACTAGGGTAGGTGGGGTAGCAGGGGTAGAGAAGGGAGTAGGAGTAGTGGGAGCAGGGTTTATAGTAAAGTCAGGAGTAAAATAGGAGCAATAGGTGAAATTGTAAGACATGGAAATCTCTTGGGTTTCTAAAGACATTGTGGTGGTTTGTGAGGTCATGGGGGAGCTAAGGATTGAGGAGGAAAGAAATGGAGACATTTATATATCTTAACAAGTTTGGAGATATTGTAGAGACTGGATGTGGGTTCCCACAAGTCCTCTTTAGCAAAATATCCCTTTCATCAGATCAGAAAGGAGTAGGAGGAAGGCAGCTGCAATGTTTTAATATCCACTCAACTTTATATTCTTCTTGACCTTCTACAAGGTCTGGAGATAGTGTAGGAAAATTGCTTTTGTGAACTTCATTTTTATGATAGAGTGATAACAAGTAAGCATGAAAGACCAGATGGATCTTCCAGGAGGTGGGGAAATGGAGGCAGTATGTGATGGAAGAAAAAAACCTTTATAATGGTAAAAAAACCTTTGCATTTGGGCACAAATTTGAGGTGGATGCTGCTATCAGATTCTTAAATCTGTTAGCAACATTGGACATGAGTGTCTCAGGAATCACCAAGGGGAGAGCATGGGGTTCATGTCCCATCATGAGATAGAATGGGGGATTAGCTGGTAATGGAATAAGGGCAGCAATTATAAATGAATTCTGCATGGGAGATTTGCTCAGCTCACACAGTATTTGCTGTTAAGGTAGTAAACTAGGTGTTCATCATCAGAAAGAGTTACTTCTCAAATGCAGTATTGCCTAAGGGTAGGCTGGGCAGTTCCAGATTTCCCTACCATTTCCCTACCACATGCAATAATATGGTACAAAACTGAATAAGTACTCTGCTTTAAAAATCCAATTCAACTCTACCCACTTTAGGTTCTTTATCACTAACCTCTTCTATCTTCATTGTTTCATCTTCAGTAGCAGTCATCTTAACACTTTTTTTGTTATGCTAGGCCTGAGTAGAGAGTAATATAGACCTTATGACTATAGTTGGCTAAAAAAGAGACTCAATAAAGGTCAGCCTGAGATGCTAAAAATGGTGCAAACATAAAATGGAACCATAAAGAATATAAGAGGGAAAGTATGCTACTTATACTAAAATAATAAAATTCAGACTCAGTTGAATGAGTTAGAGTAAGTAAGTAAGTAATCCATGTGGAAATGAATGGAATGTGATGGAAGCAGGTTATAAGTAAGATCCACTGAGATAGAGAATATTCTGGAATAGAAGAAGTTTGAATGTTTTAGGACATAACAAGGAAGCATCTGAGATTTGCAAAGAGCAAAAGCTAGAACAGGAAAAGGAAAAGAATGGGACCAATTATAACAAGTATCTTGGCATGGTGGTTTGCTTTGATGAACTCACCATGGACCCCATCAAACTTGATGGCATTACCAAATGGCCCACCCCTCAGAAAGTTAAGAATGAATATTTGTTCCTTTCTAGGTTTTGCTAATTTCTACAGGCAATTTATTTCAAACTACTCCTTCATTGCCCACTGGGTTACAAAGAGGGTAATTCTTTGCTCTATGAAGGAAACCATAACAGCCAAGTATATTATCATCTTTTTTTTTCACAAAGTTTACTTATAATTTGATCTTTAAAACAAAATCATCCCAGATTAAGGTTGTTGCAAATCTATGCAACCACCACTTTCACTGCATGTGATTGTGGGAACCCTATCCCTTTTCAGGCTAAATCCTATGCTAGGACCAGGCATACTTTACGAGTACCTCTAAGATTAGTGGTCACGTGATTAATCTAGGAAACTCCCCTGGATCTGCCTGAGATCTTTCCGATCTCTGATTCCATCTATCTCCATGGATCTGATGAATCTAGAGATGGATCTCATCTGTAGCAGAGATCTCCATCCTCATGTGATCCACACCTTTTCTCTTCCATTCCACATCCCTATACCATGAGGTCACTGCCTCCTTCTTGATCCCTGCTCCATGCTTTCTCCTTACCTCTTACATAAGTGCTCACATACTGCCATTGGTTACTAGATTGCAGTACTATAGGGTAGGCCAGTAGATACATGGTCCGTGCACTTCCCTGAGCAATATATAAAGGGCAGGTACTGGTGGTTAAACCTTAGGTTTAATCATTTCAGTACTTGCACAGTTGCACTTCTTTGGAATTCCTCCCCTTTCAGGTCAGGCCCCATAGTCACTCAGGCACAAGTTCTCTTTGAGTCCTCCTCATTGTTCTCCCCTCCTTGATGGCTCCTCTCAGAGCACTCCCTTAGAGTTTTCCTTTCATGTTCCTCCTCTTTCATTCAGATCTAGGTGTAGCCTCTGGAATTCCAGAGTCGTAACAAAGGTCCTTAATTTTTTTCTGCCTTTGTTAAGGAACTTGGTAAACTTCTAGATTATAACCTCTTATTATCCATAGCATATCATCTTCAATCCAATGAGAAAACTAGATAAGTTAATCAGGAACTTAAAACCTATCTCTGCATCTTTTGTAAATTAAACCCCTTTAAATAGATAGAACAAATCTCCCATGTAGAATTTATCCATAATCACTATCCATAATCTGTTATGAATCAATTTTCATTCACCTCATAATAAAATATTGATCTTGAAAACCCTCATGCCTACTATAGCTGACAGATTAAAAATTTGACTGCAGCTAGAGGTAAAGCCCTTGCAATCCATGATCTTGCCTGCCAAACTATGATATTCTGCATCTGCTTAAAATTTACCCCCTTTATCAAAGGATTAAAAGTCTGGCTAGAAGCCAGAAACCTTAAACACTTCATTATATACCTCAAATTCACTTCAAAATATAAAGGCCCCTTTACTATCACTGAAGTATCATTATTAATCATTTATTACCTCCATTTTCCTGCTTCCTGAATGATTCACCTAGTCTTATATGCTTTCTTGTTATTACTTTATTACAAAAATGACATCCATGGATGCAATTTCCCTGCTCTACCCCTGGACCTTATAGAATCTGAGTCCAATCCTCTGCAATGCCTCTGAACTCATTAAGGCATATAAATATTTCTACTTCCTACTTGAAGTGGGAGACTACCTGCCCTAACTTGATACTTGAGATGACCTTGGTGGATGCTCCTAGTCTATCCTAATAGCTGCTTGGGCTTTTGTGCTAGTGGCCCAGAACTAGGCAATGAGAGAAGGAATAAGACCTGGGCTCTTGTATAAACCAGTAGCCAGCAGCACTGAAGAGATCAGCCTGTATAACCAGCTAAGAGGTTAAGAGAGCAAGACTGGGGAATCCCCAGCTTGCACCCCCTGCCTTTTATATTGTCAGGATCTGCACACAGACCATGTATAGGAGGTCTACCCTTAAGTGTGCTATCTATGGGCACCAATAGCTAAAGTTGTTGTGGGACAATCTCCCCACGCTCGAACTCCGAACTCCGTCCTTGGGGAACGCCGGATCTCTAGACTTTCCTTGTCGATCTTCTATGAGGCTTTTGACTAGTGGCCCCGAACTAGGCAGAGGGAAAGGATGAGTGGTGAGGTCCTGTGTATAAACCCATATCGCCAGCAGGTCTGAGAGATCAGCCTGTATAACTAGCCAAGGTCACAAGAGGTCAAGACTGAGGAGACCTCAGCCTTGAGCCGCCTGCTTATATATTGCTCAGATCCGCGCACGGACCATCTACAGGAAGCCTACCCTAGAGATGCTATCTATGTGAACCAATAGCGTAAGGAGCTCCTATGACTCAGCCTTATTAAATAGGGGAGGAGTAGGCATGGATCGGATATGAAGGGATGAGGCAGTGGCCTCGCGGATAAGGGATGTATAGAAAAGAACCACACCATGAGGATGTGGGAGAATGGAAGCGTACCTGATATGATCTAGAGGAAAGGCATGGCCGAGAAGATCCATCGGATCTCTGCCACAGATTAGATCTGCATCTCCATCTGGAGATCTGCCACATCTCGTGACCAATACCTGATACTTAGGAATACTCGTATGAGGACTAGTAACCCTAGCCTAGGGCTTGCCTTATATGACTTCTCGTTCGCACGATCACGTGCTACTGATCATGTGACCAGCGCATCACGCACTCTGAAGTTCCCACGGTCACGTGCGACCGTCGTGTTAGGCTGGAGCCATAACAAAAGTAGCTCCTACCTCTAAATAGATAGATGAGAGAGAACATGGGGTGACAATGAGGAGTGAGGCAGTGGCCTCATGAATCAAGGGAAAAGAATGGAAGAGAAGCCACACCATGAGGATGTGGATGGAATGGAAGGTAGCACTGGTATCAATCTATGAGTGCAGCATGGCTGCCTAGAGGCCAAGAAGATCCTGAAGCAGCATCTTGCCACCCTAGTCTCATGTCTCGATATACTGCCCAGTGGGTGCCTTATAACTAACAGCTGAGGTTTTATGCTAGACCTCAGAGAACTAGGCAAAGGGAATAGAAGTGAAGAGTCAAGGCCTTGTATAAAGTGATAAGGCTCAAGTGTGCAAGACTGGGGAGTCCCATCTTGTGCCAGCCCTTTATATATGCTACATAGATGTGCATGGACCATGTATATTGGCCCAGCCCTAAGTATGCTACAGTAATCCAGCCAATGGCAGAAAGGGAGCGAGTACCTTAGCAGTTCCTCATGGATACTGCCAGGTAATGATGTCATGGTCTGGATCATAATTGAGTGAAAGTGTGAAGATGTGAAGATGTGAAAGGGTGAAAAGTAAAAGAGGTCCCATGGTCATGTAATGAGAAAATGAAAAAGTGATTATAACAGATCCAATCTGGATCTCTGCCACAGATCAGATCCTAATCTAGATCAAGAGATCAGATATCATTGGAAGATCTAGATCTCATCTGAGATCTGCCACATCATGTGACCAATACCTGATGCCAGGGAATACTCTGAAATAGGACTTAGCCTTAGCCTAGGATTTCCTTGATAAGGCAACTTGTTCACATGATCACATGCTCCACAGTTCCCATGGTCACATGAGACTGTCATGTTAGGTTGGAACCATAACACTACTCCTCTTTTCCTTAGCCCCTTTGCCTACTTACAAACATATCCCATACCCCATACTGCAAGAAATCTAATTACTAGCAATAACTTATAACTTTACTTACCACTTCTGCTTTATCCCTGACTTGCACTGACCCTGCACCAGCCATGTCTATTGTCTCTGCCCCATTCCCTGTATATGCTTACATTATCTTCTCTAATACTATAGATATTTCCACTGATCCTTTCTCTGTTTTCTCTCTCTAAATATCCCTTATAGATTTCCATATACTAGCAACATTGTAACCTCTCCCTTTTATTGCACCTCAGATCCAGAATCCATAACCTTTGCAAACATCTAGTCCAGCTCCATTCCTATTTGTTCCCTGTTCCTTTAATCTATTACTTCCATGTGCATTTTTACCATACTGCTCATGCTCTTTACCCTGGGGATTACTTCCCAGAATATTTCACTCTAGTCTGTTTCTTTATCTTTACCTCATGACTTACCCTCTCCATTATCTTACATCTAGATCTGAACTTTTCTCTCTGGGCCCTCTACATTCTATTTCACCAGGTCAAATGCATTTATCTTATATTTATCCTCTTTCTTTGCTCTGCTGAAGTAAACACTAATGTAGTGCACATGGGCTTAGATGCTATCTTCTACTGAACCCTCCTTTTCCTTTGTATTCTCATCTTCCCTCTCTCCTGAAGAGATTGCCACTCTTATCTGAGTCAAACACTAGTGAATAGGCCACCATGGCCAAGCTTTTCTTCTTTTCTTTCATTTCTGCTATTATGATGGCTGCTTTCAATCCCATGCCCTTAAATACCAAAACATTAACTGCAGTCTACCAATGGCCATAGTACTTCCCCTTATCCTCCTCTTATTTCCAATTCTCTTGAGAATCCTCTTATAGCTCTTTCCACTTTCATCAGTCACACAGTTCCTTTTACCATGCTCCCCTATTTTTCCTACCCCCTTTACCTTTATATTTCATGAATAATAATATTATTATTATCAATTCTGTGGGCTGGGCCAATATTACTGAATCTTTCACCTTATTCTTCTAACTCTAGAAATATTCAACTGGATCATTAAATATACTGGGAGGTAATGTTATAATCAGTCTCTTTTCTTTTTCTTCTTTTATCCTAACTTCTGCTCCTTATACATTTTATATGCTTCCTTGTTATATCTTTATCTTGTTCTTACTTTGATCAAGTCCATTGAATTGTGCAAGGGCATACCATATAAGGTAAAGTCAAGTTCCTTTTGACCATCTGGAGTCTTCAGACTTTTCTAAAGATCTCCAGAGTTTAACACTATATATCAATGTTTTTAATAGTAATACTAGACACCTCAATCTTATTGATCAAATGATTCAGAAGGTTTTCTGCACCTTGACAACTATGTCTATATTCTGGACATCTTCAATTTTTATTTCTGGTCCTCTGTTTTAAACATGCCCATTCTCTATCTGAATACTTTGAACAGAATCAAGCATTAGAGCTAATGTATTAAGAATATACATGGCCTAATACTCAAGCATTTATTAAGGAGTATATTTCCTCATATACAGCTTGTGCCCATGTCAAGATACCCCATCATAAGCTCTGCAGCTTTCTTGGATAGCTTTTTTTCTCTAAGAAGCCATGGAACTTATTTTTATGGATTTTATTAAGCAACTTCCTATCTCCTTTGGTTACTTCACTATTCTTTTCATGGTAAGTCATTTATTAAAGCAGTGCATCTTTGTTTCTACAGATAATAAGGTAATCTCTTCAGAGCTTGCTAAATTCATTCTACTCCATGTTTTCTTCAAATACAGATATTGAAATGGCTGTTCTCTCAACTATTGCTGAATGTGCTGAACCGTTCTAGTGATCGCGACTATTCTTAAGAGACTGGGTTTTAGGCTAGGCCCCAGTGGAACTAGGCAAGAGAATAAAGGAAAAAGGTCAAGAACTTGTATAAAGTGCAAGGCTCAAGTGCACAAGACTGGGAGATCCCCAGCTCATGCCAGCCTCCTTATATATGCTACAGTGATGTGCACAGACCATGTAAATGGTTCTGGCCCTAAGTATGCTACAGTCAGCCAATCAATGGCAATAAAGGAGTGAGTACCTTAGCAGTTCCATGAGAAAGCTGCCAGGTAATGATGTCATAGTCTAGGCTGTGATGTGTGAATGAGTGAAAGTGTGAAGGAGTGAAATGTGAAGATGTGACAATGTGACAATGTGAAGAGGTGAAAAGGTGAAAGTGTAAAAGTGTCCCATGGTCACATGATGTGAAAAGTAAAAAGTGATTATAACAGATATCTCTCCCACACTACTTCTGATTATGGTTCTAAGTTTATTTTCCACTTTCTTTCTTTATTGGGACAAGCCCTTAATATTAACCTTTATTTTACCTCCAGCTATTATTCAGAGAATAATGGTCAAAATGAGCAAATGAATCAGATCTTAAAGTAGTATCTATGCATTTATTGCAATTATTATTAAAACAACTGGTTCAAACTCCTGTTCCTTACAGAGTTTGCTTACAAAAATGCTTCCAATAGTATCAGAGGTGTATTTTCTTTTTTTGCTAACAAGGGCTATTATCTGAATCTCTCTATTCATCTGGAACATAATCTTATCTCTATTTAAGCTTGAGAGTATGTTATTGATCTTGACTTACTTTACAAATTTCTTCATAAGAGGATAGCTGCTGCTCAAATAAAGTACCAAGGACCTGCTAATGTCAGACAAACAATGCCAGACAAACTCTAGTACCAGACTTAAAAGTAAATAACCAGATATTTGTTAAGGCTAAGTATGTTATGCACCAACTGAGGTGCCTCTTCTTTATGATGCAGACTGGTATGTGACAGCTTACTAATCCAACAAGAGGGCTTTTATGCTAGTGGCCCTAAACTAGACTTGAAGTTAAGACAAGGGGATAAGGGTACCTTTAGCTGGGAGATCACTAAGTCATAGTACACCAAAGAAGATAAAAGAAAGAAAGAACTGACAAGAGGTTAAGACTGGGGAAAATCCCAAGTCTCTCTCTACCTGTATGTATATTTAGCAGAGACATATAGTCTTAGTACAGGATTAGTAAACTACTATCTATGGCCACCAATGGCAGTAAGTACATATGCTGATAAATAAGAAGTATAGAGCATAGGGTAGGGATAAGGCAGTGGCTTTGTGGATTAAAGAAAGTAGAAGAGAAACACACTATAAGAGTGTGAAAGAATGGAAGGGAAGATATAGGGAAAGTAAATATAAATCAGACATGGCAACCATAAGGCTGAGAAGATTCCATTTGAATCTTTGTCACAGATTAGATATCATCAGAGTAAGATCTAGATCTCATCTAGAGATCTGCCATATCATGTGACTTTCACTATGCATTGGAGAATTCTCTAATATAAGATCAAACCCAAGTTTAGGATTAATCTTGTTTTGACAAGTGATTCCCATGGTTACATGACAAGACTGGCAGTGTTCTGCTAAGTACATAACAAAGTACTTTATGTTTACACAATTCATTAAAAATCTTACTAAAAAAAACTTAAATTCTTACTCTATTATTGCATAGGCAGGCTTCTTTTCCTTTATACTCTAACTTCAGAAGAACATGAAGTCCATACATCTGGTCTTTCATATCATCCAATCAGAACCCTCTGTCTTCAACATTATTCCTAATTGTATTCAGCCACTGCCATTATTAGTTAAGATTAATGAAGAACTGAAGTTCAAGATCTTTAAGATTCTTAACTCAAAGATTAATTGCGGACAAAGAAACTGCAATTTGCTTTATCTGGTTAGATGGTTAGGTTATAAAGCTACTAATGAAGAGACTTTATGGCTTATAGCCACTGAATTGGTTTATACTTTAGAGATAGTTGAAAAGTTCCACTTTTATTATCTGGATAAGTTCAGATCATTTTCCATTTGATCCAAAGAGTTTCTTATAGACTAATGACCTTAATTGCAGGGCTGCATATCTGTCTTCTCTGGTTACTTTAGCATACTTGTTATTATAGATCACTTATAGTAACTTGCAAAATTAAAAAAATATTTGATACTTTTGAAATATTTATTGAATAAGTTCAGAGTAACAACAAACAAGGACAAAGTCTTGGTTTATTAAAAGAAGAATTTAATCAGAGCTCTCCAGTTCAAAAGGAATTATATAGTTGAAAAAGAAACTATGGAAATATAACCAATTCAAATCAAGAATGCATTAACTCAGTTTTTATTAAGAGTTTGAGCAAGTTAGCAAAGTTCAATAAAAGTAGGGGGCTTGCCAATATAGGAGATATTATTTTTAATATAGTCTGGAAGGCCATTATAGAAATGATACCAGAGAATAATATGGATGACTACCCATCCTTTTTTGATACTCGAGACAACCTTGGTGAATGCTCCTAATCTATCCTTGATAACTGTTAAGGCTTTTGGTCTAGTGGCTCCTAACTAGGCAATAGAGAATGAAGTGAGACCTGGGCCCTTGTATAAACCAAGAAGCCAAACAGTGAATGAGAGCAGAGGTGGGATCTTTTTTGGATCAAGACCTAAGATCACTACTATGGATCTAGCCTAGAGGTCAAGAGAGCAAGACTGGGTTTCCCCAGCTTGTACCCCCTGCCTTATATATTGTGGAAGTCTGTGCACAGACCATGTACAGGAGGTCTACCCTAAAATGTGCTATTTATGGTCACCAATAGCTAAAGTAGCTCCTATCTCTAAATAGATATATAAAGGAGAACATAGGGCAGCAATGAGGAGTGAGGCAGTGGTCTCATGGATCAAGGAAAGGGAATGGAAGAGAAGTCACACCATGAGGATGTGGGTGGAATGAAAGGGCACTGGTACTGATCAATGAAATAGGCATGGCCACCACAAGGCCGAGGAGATCCAATCTGGATCTCTGCCACAGATCAGATCCTACTCTAGATCAAGAGATCAGATGTCATCAGAAGATCTGGATCTCATCTGAGATCTGCCATATTATGTGACCAATACCTGATGCCAGGGAAATACTCTGAATTAGAACTTAGCCTTAGCCTAGGGTTTGTCTTGTAAGGCTACTCATTCACATGATCACATGCTCCTGGCACATGACCAGTTGAATTACATGCTTCACAGCTCTCACAGTCACATGAGACTATCGTGTTAGGTTGGAACCATAACAGAGAATATCTTCTCTGTAATTCAAACTTATAAAGTAATTCTATTAAACTCAATAACATACATGTTAATATAGTCTAAAGCTCCTGAATAAACTTCTCATAGTTGTCTATTTAGAGTAAGCACAGATTAGAATCTTTTATAAGCAAGTGGTTAAATTCAAACCAATTTAATACCATATACTTAACATAGAACTAAGCATAGATAACCTTTGCATGATCAGTAGCAAAAGCTTTGGGGTGATTTTGAAAGTTTAATTCACATTGAACAAGAAAAATGCAGAGTTTCTGGAAATCAATTTTGTTAAACTGGTTTGATTTGCAAAATTTTATATGCTGTGAGATTTTAGAGTGTTATGCACCTAACTATGGTGCCCCTATATGTGACACAGACCAGCATCTGACAGCTATAATGAACAACAACAACAAGAGGGCTTTTTGTGCTAGTTGCTTCAACTAGGCAAATAGAGAAAAGAAGATGATTTAACAGATACCCATAATAAAAAGAGAGGCCAAAGATAAGAATCTTCTTGGAATTACTGCATGGCAACTAGTGCAAGAAGGAAGTAAAGACACTGAATATTATAGAAGGTCAAGACTAGAATAACCTCAAGTCTCTCTCTATCTGTATATATATGTGCTGATAAATAAAAAAGTATAGGGCATAGAGTAGGGATAAGGCAGTGGCCTTGCAAATCAGAAAAGAAAGAAAAGAAAACTATATTATAAGAATATGGGAGAATGGAAGGGAAGATACAGAAATAGTGGATATAAATAAATCATGGTCATTATAGGGCCAAGAAGATTTCATCTGGATCTCTGCCACAGATTAATCCTAATCTAGATCCATTAGATTAAATATTATTGGCATTAGATTTAGATCTCATTTTAAAATCTGCCATATTATGTACTATTACCATGCATTGCAAAATACTCTGATAAAGAATTAAACCTATATCTAGGGTTAATCTTGTTTAGGCAAGTGTGTCTTATAATTACATAACAAGACCATTAGTATTTGCTAAGCATATAACATAGAGGTCTTGTAAGAAGAGTGAGCTAGACTACAAATGGCACTAGTAAGGTTAGTAATAATATTATAAGAAATGGGCTTATTATCTGATAAAAGTTTAGGATTTTCTTCTAAAATGTCAGAGTTATTATTGAAGAAGTTCTCTTTGAGGTTATTTAGTGCTCTGAAGTAAGCACTGCAATTGATAGAAATATAAAAAGGTGGTGAAATTTCTGAACTGTGAGGAGTTTTATTTTATGGGGCTATTAAAGTAAAGAAATATGAAGAAACAGAGGCCTATAAGGCAAAGCCTGATATATATTGGATAGAGAAACTTTTAAACTAAATACTAATGGCAAGAAAGCAAGCTCTAGTTAAACAAATAGATATGATAGTGACAAACAAGTGCAAATGAGAGTTTGAATATACTATTAAACTTTAAACATACTCTAAAGAAACTTCAGAAGATTCTAAAAAAAAGGATTGAGCAGAACTTAACTTTATTATAATGCTCTTTTAATTTTAATTTTAATTTTACTATCTTTCTTCTTTCTTTTCTAATCCTTCACACTATTATATTATATAACTGTGGTAACTCTTATTACTTCACTTCTTTACAACTTCACATATTATACTTTTATATTTTCAATTAGTTACAGATCCAGCCTTGTCTTGGCTATAATATTACTGCCTTTTACTATCTTATATATTTTTAAATCCCCACTTCTTTTATGTTATTGAGCAGCTTACTGTACAATAGTTTAGAGTAGGCCAAACCTACATGGTCTATATGGCTCTCTATAGCATATATAAGAGATTAAGTTCAAGCTTGGGTTTTTCCAGTCTTATGTATTTAAGCCTTTGCCAATTATAGTGTTTAAGCCTCTTTTTTCATTGCCAAGTTCTGCTAGCTCTTTATTCAAAGCTAGTGCTAGTTATTGCATTCACCAGAGTATAAGTCTTTGAGATATGAGATCTGAATTCAATAGACATAGCCATTTTACTTATGCAAGACTAGTTTATCTAATTAGTGCAAGCAGGATTATGGAACAAGTTTTCTTTTTATGCCAGTATGCCATGCTTATCCTTAGAGATATGAAGAATAGTTATTATACTTTGTAAATAAAGCTATTTTGGATTTTGAAGATAATTTATTAAAAGCTAAATTATTCATCAGGTGGTTTACATAGTTTAATTACCAGATTACCAAAGACTTTAAGGCCAAAAAGGCATATAATAGAAAAGTAGCAGTATTCTCTATTATAATGTACATTTTTCCTTTTATTTTGTTTTTTATCTTTTTATATTTCCCTTCTACTCTTTACATGGTCATATCATGTGATCCTATCACCTCTTTACCATTTTACCTATTCATATCTTCACATTTTTATATTTTCACACTTTACCACTTTATATTTTACTAAGTCTAGGCTAATCTAGCCTATAATTTTATACCACCTTATATCTCTTATGTATTTCTAGACTTTTACTCTCTTTCTGCCATTGGGCAGCTTATTGTATACTACTATAGGGCAGGGCACACTCTTCTGATCCATGCTTAAGATACAATAGTATAAAAAAGGTACAAGTTCAAGCTGGAGTTCTCTAGTCTTGTGTACTTGAACCTTTAAGATTTTTACAAGTTCCTTGACTCAATACTCCTCTTGTCTAGTTCTTCTAGTCTCTAGTTTAAAGGTTAGTCTTTAGCAGTACTTTTAGCAGCAGTAGAAGCACACATCAAGGATATAGATGTAGTTACTCAAGATATTACAGTGTAATATTTCCTCATCTTTTATTTTTTAGGCCATTAGCATTCTTTAAAGTCCCCACTAGACAACTTCATAAGATTTGAAGAGAGTCTATCTTTTATCACTTAAAGAAAGCTATTTACATTAAAAAAATCAAAGCAGGTATTTAATAAAAAGGCAAGTAAAAGTCAGAAGCAAGAAAAAGTAGTGTTAGATTTGCCAGCCCCCTAGTTATTGTAACAAGGCCATACTCTTCAACCCCTTTAGCATACTTATATAACTCTGGAGGAGCTAGATCCAAGATTATATACTTGAAGTGGATTTCTATTTTATCTAAGGCCATTAGAATATTTATAGCAGATATTTTCTACCATGTTCAATGATATAGCCAAGAAACTTAAGAAGCTGGTAAAAAAAGATTGCAAATTCAGAGAAATGAAACAGAAATAAAAAGAAGTGAAGATTATGGGCTATTAAGTTAAGAATATGGGTCCTAGAATAAAAATGAAAGAGCAAAAGGAGTTTAAGTATAGGGATTCTATCAAGATTAGAAGGGAAGGCAGAAGGTTTTATCCAGATAACCATGGAAAAGTATCTGGATAAGGAAAATAAACTAGATACTAATGATCAAAGACTAGAAAATAAGACTTGGCTTATCTTTGTGGTTTTGTGAAATAAAATCAAAGATTACTTTCATATCAAGGAACTGACTTATAAGGCCTTAAAGAAATTAAGAGGTCTTTCTGTTATAAACTCACCACTTTTAGCCCCTATTTCTATATTCTACCTTATTTAGATTAGGTTTACTTTGGCTGATATCTGTTATTTCATGCTTTTATTTCTTACTTAGTATTATGTAAGCTACCATATGTATATCTTATGGCTAGTAATATATAAGGGCAAGGGCATAGACTGGATTTTCTCTAGTCTAGAGCACTTGCTTAGTCATTGGCATTTTTTTTGTAGATACCTCTCAAGATTGCTTTTTTTTTTTGAGTAAATTTCATAATACTTGTTTTAGACTATTTACTTGAGCAGTGCCATGTTTGTGCTATAACTGTTATCTTAGCAATTGTTCCCCCACCTTTATTTGTTATTACCTTCATTAACCTTAGCTTTTCTTAGTTATTATCCAGTTAAAGCAGAAGATCCCTGCAAAATCAACTTATATTTTTAAAACTGAGTAGAAAGTATTAAATTAATTTGGGACCCAGGCAGATCCAAAGACTGCCACAGTTATTAAAAGTAGACCTGCTTATGTCTGGAGCAAACTGAGTAGGAGTTTAAATATCTTTTGAAACAAACCTTGCAAGTTTTATTTTCAAGCTTTTATTTCACAAGATCTAGTAGGCTCAAGTTTTATACTTTCTTAGCCATTACTTCTTGATTATTAT
>JBBPJW010000676.1:0-23594 GCA_038088935.1 Pulveroboletus aff. viridisquamosus
CTTTACCACTAAGAGCCAGCCTTTATATACTACTCTAGGGAGAGCACGGACCAGGTACATCTGTGTCTACCCTGAAGTTGTACAGTAAGCTAGCCTATAGCGTAAAGAGAGCAGCCTCGTGTAGGCCATGAGGGGAATGCATGTATCATATATGAATGAAGCGGGGGAATGGAAGGTAAGGGGTCAGGACACAGCGAGGACGGGGATCTCTATCCACAGATGAGATCCATCAGCAGATCCGTCAGATCCATGGAAATAGATCAGATCGGGATTGGGGAAGATCCAGGGGAGATCTAGGGAAGATTCTAGATGTGCCTCGTGGTCACTAACCTTATGAGTACTCGTATAGTATAGCCAAGTCCTAAGCTAGGGTTTAGCCTGATAAGGGTTGGGATTCCCATGATCACGTGAGAGTGAAAGTGGTCGTTGCATGGGTTTGCAACAATAGGTTCTTCTTTTCTTTTCCATTCTAAACCCTTGTTGTTATGGATTCTTCCTGTCCTGGTTCTTGATACTTGATATGCACCTTGGTGGATGCTTCTAAGTCTGTCCTGGAAAGCTGGTAGGGCTATTATGCTAGTGGCCCTGAACTAGACAATAAGAGAAAGGATGAAACCTGGGCCCTTGTATAAATCTGATAGCCAGCAGCACTAGTGAACTAGCCTATATAACCAGCCTAGAGATTAAGAGAGCAAGTCTGGGTTTTTCCAGCTTGCACTCCCTGCCTTATATATTGCCAGTGCTTGCACACAGATCAAGTACAGGAGGCCTACCCTAAACTATACTATCTATGGATACCAATAGCATAACTGGCTCTATGGTAAATGAGGGGAATACATGGGGTGGATATTAAGGAGTAAGGCAGTGACCTCATGGATCAAGGGATAGGAATGGAAGAGAAATCACACCATGAGAATGTGAAAGAATGGAAGATGCACTGGTTCTCAGATATGAATACAGCATGGCCACAATAAGGCTGAGGAGATCCCATCTGGATCTCTGCCACAGATCAGATTCTAATCTAGATTGTGAGATCAGATATTATTGGGGACTGGATCTAGATCTCATCTGAAATCAGTTATATTACATGACTGGTACCTTTGTGCAGGGGAATACTCTGATAATAGGACTTAGCCTTAGCCAAGGGTTATCCTTATAAGGCATCTTATTCACATGATCACATGCTCCTGGTCACATGACTATGCAACCATTTGCATCATGTGCTCAACAGTTCCCATGGTCATGTGCTATGAACCATCATGTTCACTAGTCACATAACACTTGTTATGCAAGGCCACTACCTTACTTCTTTATCTCCACTCCATACCTTCTCCTTACTTATTTAATAGTGCACTTTACTGCTAGTGGTATCCATAGCTAGTAGGTAGTATAGGGTAGGCTTACTGTACATGGTCTGTGCACCACTCTGGGCCATATATAAGGGGCAGGTACAGATGGTCAAGTCTCTCCAGACTTAATCACTTTATATCTTGTAGTTTGCACTTCTTTGGATCTTAGCCCTTTTAGAGGTCAGTTTATAGTTGCATGAGCATAAGTTTCTTTCAAGTCCTTCTTTATCAATTTCTCCTTGGTTGCTCCTTTTTAGAGCCTTCATTAGAGTTCTTTTTTATGTTTCTCCTTTTCTTCTAGTATCTAGGTATAGCCACTGAGACTTAGAGTCATAACACAGTACTTATATTATGGAGAAGCAAATTATATAACAAAAGAAAGAAAATAAGATAGAAGTTGTTGCAGAAGCAAAAGCAGGTGTCAGTGTAACCTGGATACAAATGGAGATGTCAGGTATAACAATAATAATATTATGCCAGGATAAAACTAAAAGAGATAGAAAATAAGTAAGAAGGGCAAAAAACAGGAAATGAGGCTGGAAAAACTATAGAGTTGTGTTGAAAGAATACAGAAGTATATATAAGAAATTATAAGTATCATTAGATAGATAGAGAACAAGGTAAATGGAAACTAGCCAGCATGTAGTTTATATTATGCTAGGCCCAGATAGGGACTAATATAGACCTTATGAACTAAGGCTAAGGAAAGGCTCAACAAGAGTCAGCCTAAGAACAAGAATAATGGTGCAAATGTGGGATGGTACTGTAGTTCTTTAGTGAAGGTTGGGGACAAACTAGGATGCTAAACTAGTTAAGGATGAATGGATGCTTGCCAATGAGAGTTGCAAGCAGGCTAAGGGTTCCAGTGCAGTCTTGGAAGAACAAGGTGGAATAAGGCAGAAGTAGCATAAGGAACATGGAAGATAAAGTATGCTACTTATACTACTGGGATAAGGTTTAGACTTAGTTGAATAAGTCAGAACACATAACTAAGGTAACTAAGTGATTTATGTGGAAATGGATGGAATGTGATGAAAGTGGACAGTAAGTAATATCTGCTGACTGAGTAAGAAGTTCAGGAACAGAAAAAGTCTGAATATTCCAGAATAAAACAAGAAAGCATCAAGAACATGCAAAGTTAGAAGCTAGAATAAGAGAAAAGGAAAAATAAGAGACCAATTGTAACATTACCTCCCCAGTACATTCAATAATCCAGTTGAACATTAGCATAGGCTAGAAGGAAGGGGCAGGGAAGCCTATGATATTGTCCCACCTGATTTTGTCAATGATATTGTTATCAGTGGTGTGATAGGAAGGTAAAGGGGGTGGGAGAGATAGGGGATCATGGTGGTAAGAATTGCATGATTGCCATAAATGAGAGGAGCCATGGGAGAAACTATGGGAGGATTATTGGAAGAAGGAGGAGGTAAAGGTGAACTGCTGAGATAAAGGGTGGTGAAGTGGGCAATGAGCCTGGTTATGGCCAGGTTGCCATTATAGGCAGGTAGGACATTGATATACTGCATAGTCAACATGCTGGTGTCTGAGGGCATGGCATTGAAAGCAGCCATTGTGGTGATAAGAATATAAGAGGGGAAGTTAAGCATGGCCATAATGGCCAGTCCACTAGTGTTTGACAGAGGTAATGGTGGCAATTTCCTCAGAAGAGTGGGAAAAGGATAACATAGATTGGGAGAAGGGGACAGTGAGGGGAATGTGGCAGCAAGCCACTAAT
Source organism: Pulveroboletus aff. viridisquamosus (assembly GCA_038088935.1). Taxonomy (NCBI): domain Eukaryota; kingdom Fungi; phylum Basidiomycota; class Agaricomycetes; order Boletales; family Boletaceae; genus Pulveroboletus; species Pulveroboletus aff. viridisquamosus. The sequence goes on from JBBPJW010000676.1 coordinate 3,085, forward strand.
GATTTGTGCTTGAAGTAGTCAATATCAGTAAGGAATTTGCTGAACTTGAGTTAATAGGCCAGGTTCTTGAGAATGAATGTTATTTGGTGGTGGATAACATTGAGTCCCATATATATGGTCTCAATATTGAACTTTGCAGAGCATTGTAGGATGGTGGAGATAAGATGGATGTATTTTACCTGGTGGTAGAGCATATATAGGGTCTATAGGGGGGAGTTCATATCTAGATGGGATTCTATGGACAAGAAGAGATACAAGTCAAAGATGAATGAGCATGCTAGAGTGAAGTAATCAGAGGAGTGATTCCTAGGGTGGAAGGCATGGGTGGCAATGGGTAAATCCATGGTGGTAATGGTATAGGGTTTAACAAGGCAGATAGTGGAAAGATCAATGAAAGAGGAAAGTAAACAGGGCACAGGGTAAAAGGAGGGGACAGGAAGGGGGCTGGACTGGGTGTTGATGGTTATGGGCTTGGAGTCAGAGGTACTAGGTAGGGGGGAAGTTATGAGGTCACTGGGGTAAAGAGAATCTATGAGAAAGACTTGAAGAAAAGAGACAGGAAAGGAATTAGTGAAGATATCTATGATATGGTCTAGGTTAATGTGGGCACAGACTGGAAATGGTTAGTGGGTGGTATTAGTGGAGGATTTGGTGGTGGGGGTAGTGGCTGGGGTAAGATTGGTGGCAAAGTTGGGAGTGGAACAGAAGTAGTAGATAAAATTGTAGGACATTGCTAGTGGCTGGTTTCTTGGGAAAGCATGGTTTCTGTGGGTTTTTTGAAGATGTGGGGGGACTAAGGATGAAGGGGAAAGAGAGTGGTGATGTTTACATGCCTCAACAAGGTTGAAAGCATTGTGGAGATTGAACTTAGATTTCCACAAGTCTTCTTCAGCTGAGTAACTCTTTCAGTGAATCAGAAAGAAATGGAAGAAAGATAAGCTGCAATGTTTTAATATCTACTTGACTTCATATTTTTCTTAACCTTCTACAAGGTCTGGAGGTAAAGCAGGAAAGTTTTTCCCATAAGCATCATTTTCATAATAGAGCAATAACAATAAAGCATGGAAAACTGGATGGATCTTCCAGGAGGTGAGGAGGCAGAGGCAGTACATGATGGGGGATAGTAATTCTGTGATAATGAAGGGTTCTTTCCATTTGAGCATGAACTTTGTAATGTGTCACTACCTGCCCTGCCTTGATACTCAAACTTCCTTGATGAATGCTCCTAAACTGTCCTAGTGAACTGGTAGGGCTTTTAGCTAGTGGCTCTGAACTAGGCAAAGAGAGAGAAGATAAGACCACTACTCTTGTATAAACCAGCAGCCAGCAGGAAAGAGTTATCCTGTATAACCTGCCAAGAGATCAAGAGAGCAAGACTGGGGAAATCCCAGCTTGCATCCTTTGCCTTATATATTGCTCAGGTCTGTGCACAGACCAAGTACAGAAGGCCTACCCTAAAATCTACTATCTATGAACATCAATAGCAGTAACCTCTCAACCTAATAGAAAAGGGCTAGAGAATGCATGAAGCAGGAATAAGAAGTGAGGCAGTGGCCTCATGGATCAAGGGACAGGAATGGAAGAGAAGCCACACCATGAGGATGTGGAAGAATGAAAGGGAAGCACATAGAATCAGAGATATGAATAAGGCATGGCAGCAGCAAGGCCTAGGAGATTTGATCTAGATCTTTGCCACAGATGCAGATTCTAATCTAGATTCTGAAATCAGATATCATCAGGGAATGTACCTGTATTTCATCTAAGATCTGCCATATCATGTGACTGATACCTGGTGCAGGAGAATACTCTAATATAAAGAACTTAGCCTTAGCCTAGGGTTATTCTTATAAGGATACTCATTTGCATAATCACATGCTCCTGATCACATAACTATGCAACCATTCACATTATGTGCTCAACAGTTCCCACAGTCACATGCTTGAGACCATTGTGTTCACTAGATGCATAACAAACTTGGGGTTGACTATAAAGCATTTAAGATTTCTGGCCTTTAGCCAGACTTTAGATCCTTTGGAAAAAGGAATAAACTTTAAGCAGAGGTGAAATACCATAACTTGGCAGATGAGATCATGAGCTGAAAGGGTCTTATATCTAGCTGCTGTCAGATTCTTTAGTTTATTAGCAACTGTGAACATGAGGATCTTGAGAATTACTAAGAGAATGGTATGAGGTTTATATCCCATCATGAGATAAAATGGGAATTGGTTGGTGACTGAGTGGGGTAACAGTTATGGATAAATTCCACATGGAAGATTTGTTCTGCCTATTTGAAAGAATTAGTTCTGCAGAAGATGCAGAGGTAGGTTTCAAGTTCCTGGTTTACTTGTTTAGTTTTCCTATCAGATTGGAGATGATATGTACTGGAGAGGAAAAGGTCATAGTTAAGGAGTTTACCAAGTTCCTTAGTAAAGGTGGTGGTAAATTGGGGGCCTCTATTCAAGATAATCTTATCATAAAGACCAAATTTTGGGTATATCTTGTGAAAAAAGAGGATAGCTATTTCCTCAGTGGTGGTGGTTTTTTTGGTCATGCAAAGAATTACTTCCTTTGTAAGCCCATGGTCAACTGCAACCAACAGGGAATTGAAGTTATTGAAGAGTGGGAGATCTGTGATAAGGTTGTAGGAGACCATCTGAAAGGGATAAGTGGCAGTGAAGTAAATGGGAGAGAAAGTGGGGGTAAAGGAGTGGGTATTGACTTTGTTTTGTTGACAGGTGAGACAACCTTCAATAAAATGGCAGGCATAAATGGCCATACTGGGCCACCAGAACTTGGTTTTAACAAGCTAGAGTATTTTAAGATAGCTGGAGTGGCCAGCTAAGGAGTAGTCATGGCATTAGCAAAAAATGGACTGGCAAAGAGATTTATTAGCAGGGACATAGATACAGTCTTGGTAAGTAAGAAGGTTGTTGTGTAACTTCCAGTTAGTAACTCATTTATAAAGGTCAGGGGTTATGGAATCATTCCTCTTGTATAAGATGAATAGGCAGAGAGGGTCTGTCTTCACATGTTTGTGAATATGTGTGAAGAGAGTTGCATCAATAATGTGACAGAAGAGGTACTCAGATAGGGCAGTGACTGAGGTGTTATCCAAGATGTTTGTAAAACAGAGGTCTAGTCAACAGAAAAGGGCATCAGAACTGGCAAGGGATAATCCAGTGACATAATGGAGCTGGATGTTAAAGTCAGTGAGGTCAAGAAGCCAGTGAACTTGTTAACAGTTGAGGGTTTGGGGGATATGGAAGTAGGTAAGGTTCTTGTGGTCAGTAAAGACCTACATGGTATGGAGTAAGCCCTGGAGATATTGTTGCCAGGCTTTAAGAGTGCAGATGATCATGAGAAGTTTGTAATTGTAGATATCATAGTTCCACTTAGCAGTGAAGAAGATCTAAAAGAGATAGGAACAAGGGTGCCAGTTTATGTTTAAATCTGTTATGACTCTGGAAACCAGAGGCTACACCTAGACTATGTTGGAGGAGGAGTGACACTGGAGAGAACCTAAGTGGTGGCTCAGATGAGGAGCAACTGAGGATGACTCTGGAAGATGGAGGACAAAGAGGACTTGGATGAGACATGTGCTCGAGACTACCTAGTTCCTATGCCTTCCTTGAAGGGCCTGGTTTCCTAAGAAGAGCTTGTACTGAAGCCTAAACTGCCTATGCTGTCAAGTGATAAAGTCTGAGGACTTTAGCACTCTGAGCTCGGCCTTTATATACTACTCTAGGAGGTGCACAGACCATGTACATCCATGTCTACCCTGAAGTTGTACAGTAAGCCAGCCAGTAGCATAAAAGGCATACTCGTGTAGGCCGTATGGTAAATGCATGGAGCGGATAGAAGAAATGAGGCAAAGGGCCTCTCGTAAGATGTGGGGAAATGGAAGAGAAGGATCATGGACACAATGAGGATGGGGATCTCAATCCACAGATGAGATCCATCTCTAGATCCGTCAGATCCATGGAGATGGTCAGATCCGAGATCGGAGAGATCAGGGGAAGATCCAGGGAAGATCCAGGGAAGATCCCTAGATGTGCCTCATGGCCACTAACCTTAGAGATACTCATATAGTATAAGCCAGATCCCAAGTTAGGGTTTAGCCTGATAAGGGTTGGGATTCCCATGATCATGTGAGAGTGAAAGTGGTCATTGCATGGTTTGCAACAAAATCTGTCTGCAGGAAAATACCTCCTGATATATAGGCAGAGGTGTCAGTGGCAATGGCAAAGGGGTAAGAGAGGTCAGGAAGCTGAAGAATGGATTGGGAGAGAAAGAGTACCTTGAGAGAGTTGAAGGATTCTTGGCAGGCTGGGGTCCAGGATCAAGGAGATGTCTTCTTGGTAAGGTCAAGAAAAGAGTGGGTGATGGAGGAGTAGTTGGGGATAAATCACCTATAAAAGTTAGTGAAACCCAGAAAGAAATGAATGTCTTTGACTTTCTGGGAGACCAGCCATTTAACAATGCTGTCAAGTTTGACTGGATCCATGGTGAGTTCACTGAGGTAAACCACCATGCCAAGATATTCAACCTTTGAGAAGATAAAGGTGCATTTCTCCAATTTAAAGTAGAGATCAAGATTGGCCATTCTTTAAAGGATGTAGGTGGTGTGTGTTCTGTGGGTGTTAGAGTCTGGGGAGGAGATAAGAAGTTCATTCATATAGATAACCAACCATTCTTTAGTAATTATGTTATAAAAGAAATCATTTATAAAGTGCTGGAAGGTAGCAGGTAAGTTGTTCAGCCTGAAGAACATTACCATTGGTTTGAAGAGGCCTGTTATGTTTCCTCTTTTCTTTCTCTCTTTGCTTCCCCTTTTCTCCTAGCTTCTGCTCTTCTCACACCTTTAGTGCTCTTTTGTTATGCCCTTTGCCCGGGCCTTCTATCTTTCAATCAGCTGACTCATAATCATTCCATTGCTTTTCATCCATTTCTACATGGATATCTTACTCATCATTTGTCAGCATGATTACTCTTTACAGCTCCGCTTCAACCTTAATTGTTGTACTATAAAGTTGTGTATTTCCTGTCCTCTGTCTTCTTATGCTACTTCTATCTTGCGATTACCTCACAAGTCCTCACATCTCCACTTATCCTTGTACCTATATACCTGGAATCCATTGCTTGTGTCCTGGCACTTAACCAGAGAATCATCAGCATCTGATCTCAGCACACCCCTGGGAGTGTAGCTGGTACTACTAAGGCACAATACTCTGTTTGTTGCCTTCCACTCTTCTTGAAGCTTACCTTTGGTTCACTTTATCCTCTTCCCCTCAGCAAGGTCTACACCTGTCCCTACCCAGGCCAAGTGTAACAAGGCCCTTGTGAGTAATGAAGGCCATTTTCCATTGGTGTCCATCTTTGATATGAACATTGTTATATCCCCATTGAACATTGAACATCTTAAAGACTTGAACTTCTTGGAGTATGTTAATGAGGTTGGAGATAAGAGAGAGGGAATAGATATCTCAAATGGTGTGTTTGTTGAGATACCTGTAATCCTAGCAAGGGTGGAGTTTGCTGTCCTTCTTCTTAAAAAAAAGAAAGAGAAAGCTTGGAGAGAGTTTAAGGAATATATTTTGCTGGTGCAGAGTTTTCCTTGATGAAGTCCTTGGTTGCTTGGCATTTTGAGGGGAATAGAGGGTATACCTTCCCAATCTTGGAGACAAAGGTCTTTTTGAGGTTGATCTTGTGGTTATAGGGTCTAGATAGGGGAAGTTTGTTTAGCATGTTTGGGATATCAGAGAATATGGCAGCAAATTGTTCATATTCAGGGGGTAGAATGGTATTATATTTGGCCTTCTCAGCTTCAATTGCAAGCTCCATGGAGGTAGTAAGTTTGGCTACTGTTATTAAGGGGAGGAAGGTAAAGCAGGAGTTAATGACATGGAATAAGTGCCATTCATAGAGATTGTTATCAATGTGTTGGTTCAATGACTTGTAGTCTAGGTAGCAGATAATGCATTTATCATTGGAAATGGTTGTTTTAGTGGTGGTGTGCTGTTGAAAGAATGGCTGGGCAGCCTTGGAGCAGTAGGGCTCTTTGGATTGATCTGAGAAGAATGGGATGATAAGTAAGTTTGCCATCCAATCTACAGTGGTATTTGCAGCTTGGAGCCAGGGAAGCTTTAGGATGAGGGTTTCCCTGCTGCATGCCATTATATGGCAGGAGACTAAGTAAATTACCCCTTCTAGTCAAAGAAGTATGGTACAGCTATAAGTGATACAATCCTTCTTGTTTAAGGAGAAGCTGACATTGCAGATATTAAGGAGAGCAAAAAGTCAGGTGGTAGGGAACTTGTGATGGAAGACAAGCTCCCAGCTAATGCAGTTGATTTGTGCTTCACTGTCTACAAGAGCAAAGGTGTCTATAACTAATCTTGGGCATGTGAAGAGAAATACTTGTATGTTGATCCTCATAGATTTTTTGAATAAGGATACTAGTACAGGTTCATATGAGAGAGAAGAAGCACATTGCATAAAAGAGATACTCTGCTTTAAAAACCTGCCCTAACTCCTTCTAATTTGGCTTCTTTATCACTAACATCCTTTATTCTCATGGTTTCTTCTTTGGCAGTGATCTTCTTGATTGATTTCTTGATGAAAGTGGTAGGTTTAGAGGCAGGAATGAAGGAGAAGTTGGGATAGGATGCTGCATCATATCTGGGTTTCCTGTATCAAAGACAAAGATCAAGTTTAAATCATTATTCTTTTTCATGGGGAGTTAGCTTGTCAATTTTGACTAAATCAATGTCCATGGCATTTGATTTTTTTTCAGCCCAAGGGGTGGTGAAGGGAGTGCTGGGGATTTAGACATAGGTCTTGAGGTTTTTTTGGCAGAGTTCCATGAGTCTAGCACAGTTGGAGGTTCCCTGAAAATGAAAAGCTTTGTCATACCATTCCTTAACAAGAATGGGGATTTTGTCAAGGTTTTGGATTTAATAAGACAGTCAAAAAGGGATTCTGGCTTTGTAGTAGATGATAAGGGTGTTTTCATTCTTAATGTTGGCAAGAACTGTATAGTTTTGGAACTCTGCAGTGTATTCTGTGAGTAAGGGGATCCATTTACCTTTCTTGTTCTGGTACAACTGGGTATTAGCTAGCCAGTAAATAGCAGAGATGATAGTATTCTGTTTCTTAAAGGTGGTGTTAAATACCTTGACAAATGTGCTAAAGATCCCCATGGAGATCACTGTACCAGCAATACTATTTTTCTGATATGTGGTTGCCCAGAAGAGGACAGGTTCTTTGATTATGTAGGAAAGAGTAAAAAAAGGTGATATTTTTTTCATCTGAGTTATAGACCACAGTGTTGATGAAGAGGTAGAACTGAATGGAGTCCAGCCAAGCTTCTGCTTTGGAGTGGTTACCATCAAAGTGCTTTAAGATTCTAAGGCAGAGCTTGGTAAGTTTGCTAGGGGGAGGGATATTGGACATGGTGGAGAGAGAAATAGTGGGGGGAATGTAGAAGAGAGGGCATTGCCTGGTGGAAGTAGGGAAGTGGGATGTGGATATGCAAGGGATCTGTAGAAAAGAAGAGAATTTGTGCACTAGGGCACAATCTTGTTTTTGATCTTTGGTAAAGAGAAGAACAAGATCTTGAGAATCTTTTTCCAGGGTACTAAGATATTATGCACTTAGCAGAACACTGACAATCTTGTCATGTGATTATGAGACTTCATTGCCAAAACAAGGACAACCTTAGGTTTGGATTTGGTTCTTATTTAGAGTATTTTCTACATTTTAGTATTGGTCACATAATATGGCAGATCTCAGATGAGATCTAGATTAGGATCAATCTGTGGCTGAGATTCAGATGGGAATCTTGTTGATCTTATGGCTGCCTGGCCACTTTTATATCCACTTTTGCTGTATGCTTCTCTTCTATTCTCTCATATTCTTATGATATGGTTTCTTTTCTCTCTTCCTTGATCTGCAAGGCCACTGCCTTACTCCTTACCCTTCATCCTATGCTTCTTTATTTATAAGCAAGAGCACTTACTGCTATTAATAACCATAGGTAGTAGTTCTTAGTCATCCTGTATTGGGGCTGTGTCCCTGGTAAATATATATATAGAGTGGTAAGGACTTGGGGTTTTCCTAGTCTAAACCTCTTGTATAATTATCCAGTTCTATAGGGAGTTTCCACTTATCCTTTCCTTTGCCTAGTTCTGGAGCTCTAGCATAAAAGCCCTCTCATTGTTGTTGTTGTGGGCCTTCATCACTTACTGGTTGATTTGTGTGGATGCACTCTTGGGGTACATAACATAAGGTGGTGACTAGAGGTGTCTTCTGTTTCAGAAGATTCTAGAGAATTCTCCATAGGTTGAGTTCTAGGCTCTCTCCAGAGGATGTCAAGGAATAAAGGGATCTTGGGTAAAATATTGGCAGAACTACAGTGATGGTAGCTGCAAGTAGATACACTACTTCTTTTGTTATGCTAGCCTGGGTAGGAACTAACATGGACCTTATGGACTAGGGCTAAGAAAAGGCTTGACAAGAGTTAGCCTAAGAACAAGGATAATGGTGCAAATGTGGGATGGCACCATAGTCTTTCAGTGAAGGTTGGGGACAAACTAGGATGCTAGACTAGTTGAGGACAAATGGATGCTTGCCAACAAGAGTTGCAAGTGGGCTAAGGATTCCAGTGATGTCTTGAAAGAACAAGATAAAATAAGGCAGAAGTAGCATAAGGAATATGAAAGATGGAATATGCTACTTATACTATTGGAATAAGGTTCAGACTCAGTTGAATGAGTCAGGACAAGTAACTAATGTGACTAAGTGATCTGTGTGAAAATGGATGAAATGTGATAAAAGCAGACAGTAAGTAATATTCACTAATCAAGTGAGAAGTTCAGGAATGGAAGGAGTCTGAATGTTCCAGAATAAAACAAGAAAGTGTCAAGAATGCATGAAGTCAGAAGCTAGAATGAGAGAAAAGGAAAAATAAGAAATCAATCATAACAGTTTAAAAATAATCTCCAACTGGAGTTATATCAGAGATATCATGGAGTGGACACAGTGGTCTGGAATATGACATAATGTGAGATTTGAAAGGAATCTTCTTTTCCTCTCCAAGGCAGTGGTATAATTTAATCTGGTCATTAAGTCCATGATTGTGCATGCTATAAGAAATTCTGTGTCCAGTACAAGCTTTATCAATATAAAGTATTTTTTGCCACTATAGCTGCTAATCTGTTGCCAGCCTTCTTCTAAGCCACAATAGCAATATTCCATTGTGCTTAATGAAACTCTCACAATAGTGCTACTTAATATTTCTGGAGTCAATCTAACATGTCTTAGATCAGATATGAGCATGATTTTTATCAGTAAAAATTAATTCTATCATTTGCCCAGTTAAATGACCTTGCATTTTATTAACCTTGTATGCCAGGAAAATGTGGACTTGATGTGACTCAGTAAATGCAGTTTTAATTACTGGCAGTGCCATGTTGGCTGTGTTTCCATTGTTCTCTTTGTTATGCCACTTTTACCTAGCTAGCTAAAGCTGCTCTTTTTAACCTGCAGACACTTACTTCTTTTACCTTTCAAAGGAGATAATGTGACCCATAGTGTTGAAAGGTGTGCTATGCAGAGGTTAAGCAGACTATAAGAACCTTAGTAGATGTCAAGCTACTGAGAAACATAAACTAGAAAATGGTACAAGTGTATACTCTAAGCTTATTTAACTTTTACCATAAATGAAAAGCTGAAGCATGCTGGTCAAGTTTACAACACATAGTAGGATTAATGAGATTTAACTAGAAAAATATGTCTTACTGATGGATGTGCACATTTTTGGAAATTTGCACTTGTAGCCAACAATAGGGGCTTTATACAGGTCTCTTTCTTATTCAGACTTCTTAAAGTGATCTTGTGGTCGGATTCCTTTGCTCTCTGTGACACTTATATTTATTTTAGTCCCCTCTCATTGGCTATCAGAGCAGAATTTTGAATTTTGCTCTGTAAATACATCTCTTGCTGGAGAGTACCAAGAGAGCACTATATTCAATGAACAGTGATCTAATTCTAAAATCTGCTCTGGTAGTATTACTGCTCGTGATATTTAAATATAATTCTACCCAATAACTGATCCTCAACGTGACGAATTTCCTTTTTTGGTCCACCGTTACATTGACAGAACGGCTCCTTCCTGCTCCCTCTAGTCCAATACCATTGACTGGAGGCTAATTGCCTAAACCTACAGAATTGCATATCTTTCTAACACTATGTTCTGCGGTTTCATGTTCTCTGCATGCTACCACCACCACGATGGCGTAGGAGGGGGCACGCAGGTACAGCACAGTTCGCGTTCCTGGCTGCGCGCGCGCTTGGTAATCTAACACACCAAACACCCATATGTTCTCTCCATCACTCCCAACCTCACTGAACGTACACCGGAGAAGAACCTGGTCACATTTGGTCTCACTGGGTATCGACCATTGAAAGTGACTGCACTCAAGCACAATCTGAGAATGATTCCCAGTTCAATGACCTCACATTTGAATAGGTAATCGCGGCAAAGGACACGTATGGCCTGCGTTCTGCGGCAAGGTCTTTTGCATCACATGTAGTTGGATGTCGTTTCACGCCATGTGTAGGTCCACATCTTGGCTGGCATATCTTTCTCTGACGCAACATGGGCAAAGGGAGTTGCAGACGACGATCTTGCATAGATGATTCTCACGCTGACGCAGCCTTCGCCCAGACAACCTTTTATCAGGCTAGACTGTGGCCAAACGGTCATTTCGGTTGTGGATCTCTTTGAATGAATCTGTCGCGGGCGAGGGCCATGTCTCGAGTTGCGACCGGTTGTACCGCATTGGCTGTGGTGTACCGATGCGATAGGGCGACATTGGTGATTCAGCTGACAAGGAATAGATCGTGGATCGGTTCTATGCACATCATCTGGCCCTCTATAATCCCCAACAGGCATCAGGGCGCATCAAGGACGTCGTCTGGTCCTCTCGTTTCCGTAACCGGGCCGCGATCCCTGATACCACTCTGGGCCATGGAAGGCCGAGAGAAGATGACAGCGGTGGGATCAGCTTTCTCATTGGCAATGCTGCACACGTCCATTCCTCTTCTGGTGGGCAAGGAATGAACCTCGGTCAGCGAGATGTCATCTTCCTTGGAGAAGTACTCACGGAGCATATCCGCGCTACCAAGACGAACAGCGTCCGGAGCCATCGATGCAATTCTTGGCGAGTTCGCTACCGCGCGGTACGCACGTGCGTTTCAAATAATTAAGCTTACGAGATACATTCTATCGGTCACAGGCGTGAAGTATCAGGGGAAGATGTATCAGCAGTACATGAACAACTTCGAAACGGTCCGGATGTTGTGGGTGTTGGAACCATTCCTTTAGTTGAGAGGAAGATGGGATTTGAGTGGACTGGGAAGGGGGTGAGAAAGTAGGAAACCAGGGGAGGTTGTTTCCGCACACCCGACATGTGTAAACTGGGAACTCTGACCCTTTGAGTGCATGTCACACTTTAGTAGCCATGTACCACTAGTGTCAAGCATAATTCCAGTTTGCAAGCATACACACTATTCAAGTACGTACGTGGTTATTATCATGGACACTGTGGGCTCATGAGAACAATCTAAATCTCGGATTTGGAAGCTGTGTATATCGCAATGCATGAGTCTGAACAGTTGAACACCAAGAAAACATATATAATACTACAATCTATACTCAGGTAGAGCAATATCGGTAGCGGAAAACCCGCGTTCGCTTGTTGGAACCAATGTTTCACACTTCAATCCTCCATCAATAAATCTTCCGTCCATGACTCCCACTTGTCCACAATCTCAAGCAATTGCTTTCCCCTCTCCCTCAACACCGTCAAAGTCAATGGGTGCAGAGGTATTCTCAATGGAGGGTCCCCCAGGTAGGCCACTCTGTACACCCGCTCTGCGAATTTGTCCGGATCACCGTTGAATACCCGCTTTGGGTTCGTAAACATCCCGCGGCGTTGCAACGCCGGTAATGATGGGTCATTGTACGCTGGATGGACGGGGTTCACTTGGTAGTTGGTATACCCCGTCGTACGATACGGTCCAGGTTCGAGCAGTGTCACCTGTCAAGACGCCAAAGACACCGATTACCGTCTCGTACCATATGGACTACGCAAATTTACCTTGATGTTCCAGTCAGGGTGCAACTCTTCAGCAATCCCCTCGCTCAGGGATTCGAGGGCTAACCATCAAGTCAGCTTCTTCCATGACATTTTTGCGAGGGCTACCCTAGCATACCCGATTTACTGCAATGCACGATCAGAACGACAGGAAGGATAGACGGACGTTGTCTGGCATTCTACTTACCTGGCACAGTAGTACACGACGCCAGCACACGATTGGATGGCACGCAAGGACGACACCTGGAGCAGTCGTCCGCCCATCGGCTCATTTACATCACGGAAGAACCTGACTGCTTCCTTGGTGACGTGGCAAGCACCCCAAAAATTGACCTCGAAGAGATCTCGGGCGGTGGTGTCGGATATGCCCTCGACCTCTCCCATGAGACCGAAGCCGGCGTTGTTGACGACGACATCGATGCGACCAAACGATTTCTGAGCTGCGGTAAATGCAGCAGTGATTTCGCATGGTTCGGTGACGTCGAGTCTGAGGACTAGAAGTGTGTGTGGATACTTGGTGGCCAGGTCGGAGAGGAGATCGGGTTTGCGCAAGGTTGCAACGACTTTATCGCCCATTTTCAAGGCGTGCTCTGTGATACAGAGACCAAAACCGGATGAACAACCGGTAACTGAGTGAGGTGAGCATAGGATGATTTTGTCCGACAACAAGGCACTCACTAAACCAGACTTTTACCTCGGACGACATCACGGTGGACTAGGTAGCAAACGGGGAAAGAGTCGTTTAAATAGTCAGGCAGCAAGCGGGCAAAGAGTATAATGCCGGCTGAGCCGCAAGTACCAGAGACGGGGCTGCGGATGGAGAGGGAGTATGAAGAAAAGAGAGACAAATCAGACGCACGTTGGATACCATTGTCTATTTATGTATAGCAGTTCTGATATGCCATACGGGAGTGTGCGCTGAGGGGCACTCAAGAGAACGAGTTTCATTTCCGTACCTTTTTGGGTGAAACCTTTCCGCTGCCCGGTAGATTCGCTAGACTGGCCATCAGGAACGTCTCGTGAACTTGCGCGTTGCTCCTTTCTGGTCATCCACGAGACTCGGCTATATTGCCACAGGGACACGCAGGGTGAAAACAAAGAAAAAATGATGTTAGGGAATCATAATCATGGCCGGCCCAATCCACTCATCTCCCAAGCAACCTTCCTCCGCATATACGGAAAAAGCCCCGCAAACCACATCCCCCAGTCTCGCAATGTCGTCGTGCTAATTGGCAACCACCAGTACGCCCATGCCCTGTACTTTGTACCCATGACCGCCAACAGCCATTTGGTGAAGTTGATCACTTCCAGTGCATGATGACGCCGCACGGCCGCGAAATCCTGCAGGATCGCGTCTGCCTCTGAAGGAGACTTGGTCTCGGCAGCGTGTATGTGTTTCGCCAGTGCTTCCCCCAAAAACACCGCGTCCCGCAGACCAAGATTCATACCCTGCCCACTAATAGGGGAGTGAATGTGCGCTGCGTCGCCTACGAGAAGTACCACACCGCCGTCTGTTCGTTCTCCGCTTGAAGAATTGAGCCGAGTAAAGAAGGTATCGGAGATCGCTGCGTGGTTGCGGAAACGCGATGACCAAACAACGTCCTTGATACGCACTCCCTTGGAATTTGGGTTGATGGAGGGATCAGACGATAGCTCATACGGCCCAAAACGGTCGATAAGCCCTTGCAAATACTCCTTGGGTGGCGAGTGCGGAATATCTCCTTCTTCCAAGGGGACCGCTGACCCAATACGGAAAAGTTGGTCAGAAACAGGATCACCGTTGGCAGCGAGGTATTCGTTGTATGCGGAGGGCAGAGGCGCACAAAGGAACAAACCCTTCTGGGTCAAGGTATAATGCATGCCTACGCCTGGGGTGTCAAATGAAATATCGGCAAGGATCGTCTGCGCGACGTTGGTGGCACTTTCTGGCCTTTCGGGTGTCGGGTCAGTGAAGCTGATGCCGGCGATTGTACGAACCTGAGACGTTGGGAGCGTAAACGATGCAGCATTGTAAGATTCCAAAAAATCACTCACCACTGAGCGCGCGCCATCCGCGCCGACAACGTATTTGGCGGTAATCATTCTGCCGTCTTCAAACGCAACGTCCGTCAGCGACGTATTGTTCGTGTTGCGCTTCATTCCAACCACCCTTACGGGTCGATGGACGGACACCCCGGAGCTAGTCAGCTTTTTCGCGAGAACATATTCGGTCAAGTTCTGAGGAATGTGGAGTGCATGCGGGTAACGCGTATATGGTTTGAGACTCGCAAAGTCAGGACGGATCAAAGGGCTTGAGCGCGTCTTTATTTGAACACCTGTGCTCTTTATTCCCATTGATGCAACGTCGCCGCCACACCCGATCATGTCCAAGACCTACGAACATTAAGGGAACGAACAAAGGGGACGGAAGAACCCTCCTACCTCGAGAGTGGCAGCATGAACGGCGACAGCGCGGGAAGTGTTTTCGCCGTGCTCCGCCGCGTCAAGTATGATAAAGTCACGAAATCCGTGGTGGATGAGAGATAGGGCGGTAGTGATGCCCGTTGGACCTGCCCCGACGATGAGAACGGTGGTACGATCAGGGAGTGCTGTCATCGTCGTGTGTTCGTCCTGCCGTATCGATGAGGAGGCTTTTATATGTGGCTGCCATGAGCGTCGGAGGTTCAACTGAATGAACAGTCACAAGGGGCACACCTCGAGGTGGTGAGGTAACTCACCACTCGAAAGCGGTTTAACGCCTGGAATGGATCTCCAGCTATGCGGCACTAGCGAGTCCATGACCACGTCATGCATTATTATTGCACCGTCGCCGGCATTCGGCGTTCTTCCCTTTTCTAGAGGGCAGTCCTCAGCTGCAGTCGCCGCTGCCGTCCAGACGAGCGAAGGTGGTAGTTAGGCGGGCGAAGGCTGAGGGCCAGACGATGTGCACAGAACCGGTCCACAATCTATTGCTTGCCAGCCGAATCACCAATGTCCCCCTTCGTACCGGTATACCACGGCCAATGCGGTACAACCTGTCGCAATGCAAGATCGTCGTCTGCAACTCTCTTGACCTACGTTGCGTCAGAGAGGCGTATGCATATATGCCAGCCAAGATGCGGACCTACACATGGCGTGAAACGACACCCAACTACATGCGATGCAAAAGACTATGCCGCAGAACGCGGGCTATACACGTCCTTTGCCGCGAATACCCATTCAAACGTGAGGTCACTAAACCGTAAATTATTCTCGGATTGTGCTTGAGTGTAGTCACTTTCAATGGTCGATACCCAGCGAGACCGAAGGTGACCAGGTTCTTCTCCGGTGTACGTTTAGTGAAGTTAAGAGTGATGGAGAGAGCGTATGGACACCTGAGTTCATATGAAGAATGCATTTCAGGTCCCTTTTCTTTTCTTTTCTTTCTTACTCTAGCTTCTGCTTTTTACACATTTCATACACTTTCTTGTTATACTCTGGAACCGTCAGACTTTTCTGTTCCAGAACATTCCTTTAGTCAGCAGCCATCACTTATGGCCTACTTCTTCTATGTTCCACTTATTTCCACACAGATTACTTACTTAGCCACCATTATCTGCTCTAACTTATTCAACTAAGTCCAAATCTTGTTTCTTTTTATATAAGTAGCATACTTTATCCCTCATGTTTCTTATGCTACTTCTGCCTTATTCCACCTTATTCTCCTTTGATACCTCTGAGCCTTTCTTGTGACACTTTGTTGGCAAAAACTGTTACAATTCCCCTTTCCTTTTTCCTTTTTATCTTGCCATAGCTTTACTTTTACACATCTCAGATGTTTTCTTGTTCATGTCCTGGAACCTTCCCCTTCTTTTATTCCAGAACAT
Source organism: Pulveroboletus aff. viridisquamosus (assembly GCA_038088935.1). Classification (NCBI taxonomy): domain Eukaryota; kingdom Fungi; phylum Basidiomycota; class Agaricomycetes; order Boletales; family Boletaceae; genus Pulveroboletus; species Pulveroboletus aff. viridisquamosus. The sequence continues at coordinate 19,088 of JBBPJW010000676.1, forward strand.
TCTCTGACTCAGCTACTATGACTTATGATCCACTCCCCTTATGTGAGTCATACCTTATTATGCACAGACTGCTTCTTCTATGTTCCATTCATTTCCACATGAATCACTTACTTAGCACCTGTTATCCATATAACTCATCCAACTGAGTCTGAACCTTATTTTTTGTACTATAAAGTAGTGTACTTTGCCTCCCTTCTCCTTATGCTACTTCTGAAATGGTATGCTACCATTCTTGCTTGATACTTGTTGTTATGACTCTGGATCCCAGAGGCTAAACCTAGATGAAGGATGGGAGGAGGAACACAAAGGGGAAAATCTAGAGGAGGCTCTGAAGAGGAGCAACCAAGGAGGGATCGACAAAGGAGGACTTGGAAGAGACTTATGCCCATGCAACTGAGGGCCTAAATCTAAAAGGGTTGAGATTTAAAGAAGTGTCTAAAGCAAAGTACAAAGTAATTAAGTCTGGAGAGACTTAACTACCTGTACCCACCCCTTATATATGGCCTAGGGAGGCACACGGACCAACTACTGCTAGCCTACCCTAAGGTACTGCTATCTATGGACACCAATAGTAGTAAGGTTGCACTATTAAATAGTGAAGGAGAAAGCATGGAGTGGGAATTAAAAGTGAGGCAGTGGCCTCATGGATTAAGGGAGGGGAATGGAAGAGAAGTGGAGATCTCATAATAGAAGATCAGGGTTAAACATGAGGATGGAGATCTCTGCCACAGATGAGATCATAGATCTCTGAGGATCTGTCAGATTCATGGAGATATGACCATATCTAGATAGGGAAGATCTAGGGCAGATCCTGGGAATCCTAATCATGTGACCACTGACCATAAGGTACTTATAAGAAGAGCCAAGCCCCAGGCTAGGGTTAACCTGAAAAGGAGTATCATTTCCATGATCACATGATGTGAAAGTGGTGGTTGCACAAAATGTGCAACACTTGTGACTTTCTTGGTGAATGCTCCTAAACTGTCCTTAATGACTGGTGTTATGGTGGACTCCCCATATCCTTGATACTTCACTGCCACCTTGGTGAGCGCCTTCCTAAATAGCTGCTAGGGCTTTTGAACTAGTGGCCTCAAACTAGGCAAGAGAGAGTCAGAGCCAGCATAACCCTAGAGAGCTCAGGGGGATCCCTAAAGAGGGACAGCTGGAAGATTGTAGAGATCTCTTGTATAATCTCAACTAAGAGACAAGAGAGTAAGACTGAGGAAACCTCAGCTCACCACTCCCTGCCTTATATATTGCTGGGTCCCTTGCATGGACCAGGTACAGGGAGCCTACCCTAATGCTAGCTATCTATGTAAACCAATAGCCTAAGTAGCTTGACTCTTATAATAGATATGGAAATGAGGATGGAGCATGGATTGGAATGGAAGAGTGAGGCAGTGGCCTTGCAGATGCAGGATGGAGAGGAGAAGCCACACCATGAGGATGTGGAAGAATAAAAGGGAAGACACTGCCCTTGATCTATGAGAATGGCATGGCTGCCTTAAGGCCGAGAAGATTCCATCTGGATCTCTGCCACAGATCAGATCCTAATCTCCATTAGAGATATCATTGGATTCATCTAAGATCTCATCTGAGATCCAGCCACAGTCATGTGACCTCTGCAAGTGCTGGGGAATACTTGTATAAGACTACTGACCCTAGCCTGGAGCTTAACCTTGTAAGGCATCTTGTTCGCATGATCACGTGCTACTGATCACATGACCAGTGCATCACATGCTTCCTGGAACTCTCACAATCATGTGTGACCACATGTTAGGCTGGAGCCGTAACAACTGGTAGAGCTTTTATACTAGTGGCCCTGAACTAGGCAGATGAGAGAAGGGATGAATCAAGGGCTCTTGAATAAACTCTAGCCAGCAGTGCTGAGAGATTAGACTATATAACCAGTCTAGAGGTCAAGCGAGCAAGACTGGGTTTTCCCAGCTTGCACCCCCTGCCTTATATATTGTCTGCAGATGCACACAGACCATATATAGGGAGTCTACCCTAATGTATGCTGTTTATGGTTACCAATAGCTAATGTAGCTCTAGTCCTCTAATAGATATATGAGATGGAAAGCATGGAGCAGCAATGAAGAGTGAGGCAGTGGCCTTATGGATCTAGGGATAGGAATGGAAGAGAAGCCACACCATGAGGATATGGGAGGAATAGAAGGCACTGGTACTGATTTATAAAAGAGGTCTGGCCACCATAAGGCTGAGGAGATCCAATCTGGATCTCTGCCACAGATTAAATATCATCGGAGGGATCTGGATCTCATCTGAGATCTGCCACATCATGTGACTGATACCTGGTGCAAGGGAATACTCTGATATAAAGGACTTAGCCTTAGCCTAGGGTTATCCTTGTAAGGCAACTTGTTTGTATGATTATGTGCTCCTGATCTCATGACTATGTAACCATTCACATCACATGCTCCACAGTTCCCACAGTCACGTGCTGTAAACTGTTGTGTTTACTAGTTGCATAATAACTTCTTACCTCTCTCTTTACATTGATACCTCAAGCATTATACCTCTTGGTAATATATCCCTTCTTAGTTCATGCATTGATGCACAAGAGGGAACCCTTGAACTCCATCAATGCCAGCTGTTGATTGTACTTCACAGGCCAGTATTTCTGTCATAGCTTAACACCTTGTCCAAGTGTCCCCTTGTCAGTGTCATTCTTGTGTCACACCACTCCTTGTCTACAAGCTGACCCTTCATCAAGCTTACCCCACTTGCAGTTCCCTCTTCTGAGGTCTATACCTGACCCTATCCAGGTCTAGTATAACAAGAACCATTTTGATCCTTAATAAGCCCAGCATTTTTATTGTTATGTGCTTAGCAAACACTAATGGTCTTGTCACATGACTATAAGATTCACTTGCCTAAACAAGGTTAACTCTAGGCAAAGGTTTAGTTTTTTTCTAATGATATCTGATCTGTGGCAGAGATCCAAATGGAATCTGTTATGGTGACAACCTAACATGATGGTCTCACATGACTGTGAGAACTGTAGAGCATGTGATGTGACTGGTCATGTGCCAGGAGCATGTGATCATGTGAATGAGTAGTCTTATAAGGTTAACCCTAGGCTAAGGTTTAAGTCCCATTCAGAGTTCCTATGCACAGGCTGTTACAACTCTGGAATCCAGAGGCTACATCTAGCTGATGATGGAGAGGAGGAACACTGAGGAAAACCTAAAGTGGAGGCTCAGACGTGGAGCAACCGAGGAGGGGACTAGAGTGATGATGACGAGGAGGACATGGATGAGACTCAAGCTCGAGCTTCCTAAGATCTCTGCCTTGAAGGGCCTGAATTCCTGAGAAGAGCTTTCTCTAAAGCTTAAAACTAGCCTATGCTGCAAGTGATAAAGTCTGAGGACTTTAGCACTCTTAGCCAGCCCTTTATATACTATTCTAAATGGTGCACGGACCATGTACATCCGTGTCTACCCTGAAGATGTATAGTAAGCTAGCCTCTAGCATATAAGGCGTACTCGTGTAGGTCAAATGGTAAAAGCATGGAGCGGATATTAAGGGATGTGGGGGAATGGAAGAGAAGAGGTGTGGGCACAATGAGGACGGAGATCTTAATCCACAGATGAGATCACCTTGGCAGATCCGTCAGATCCATGGAGATGGTCAGATCCGAGATCGGGGAGATCCAGGGACGATCTAGGGAAGATCCCTAGATGTGCCTCATGGCCACTAACCTTAGAGTACTCGTATAGTATATGCCAAGTCCTAAGTTAGGGTTTAGCCTGATAAGGGTTGGGATTCCCACGATCACGTGAGAATGAAAGTGGTCATTGCAAGGTTTGCAACACAGGCATTGAATCACTGATGTGGCAGATCTCAGATGAGATTAAGATTAGTAGATCTGTGGCAGAGATCTAGATAGATCTCCTCAACCTTATGGTGGCCACACTGTATTCATATCTGTGAGCCTATGCCCTTCCCTTCCATTCTACCCACATTCTCATGGTATGTAACACTCTTCTCCATCCCTTATCTGCAAGGCCACTGCCTCACCCCTTCCATATGATCCATGCTTTTCTTTCATATCTATTACTTAGGGTCAGGAGTTACTTATGCTATTGGTGATCATAGATAGCATAGATTAGGGTAGGCTTCCTGTACATGGTCTGTGCATAGATCTCTGCAATATATAAGGTAGGGAGTGTGAGCCTGGGAAAACCCAGTCTTACCCTCTTGTACATTAGGGTTTAGCTTATACTTTTGATCTCCTAGCTTAATCCCCAAGGAGGAGATTCCCTTCAAGCTCTTTTGAGGTAAGGCCCCTGGTTTATAGCAAGAGCCTAGAATTCATCACAGCTCTCAAGCCTAGTTGGGGCCACTAGTACAAAAGCCTCACCAGTTCTCTAGGAAGGATAGGGGCATCCACCAGATGTTCAAGATTCAAGGCCAGGGTGGGAAGAATCTACCACAGAATCTTCATGGCCTTATAGCTGCCTTGCCTAATTTATATCTGCTA
>JBBPJW010000677.1:0-23554 GCA_038088935.1 Pulveroboletus aff. viridisquamosus
TCGTGTCCTGCATCTTTATCTTGAATGCCCCTCGGAACTCACTGAAGCCGTTGCCTCCGCAGTCCCCATTCAGTCTGCCTCCTTCGGCTCTCTCACTCACACCGGGCTTGTTCTTACCTCGACAAGGCCAGAAAAATGTGCAATGCGGACGCTGGATGCCCCTGATTCGAGCTCGCGGACTACAATCGTCGACTGCTCATCAGATTACACCCATCTCATCCACAGGGACGCCATTCCCTGTTATGCTTCATTCTTGGGCTACAGCCTGCAACTGGGTTGAGCGGTTCACATGACCGGGGTGGGACACTACATAGCATGCCTATGTTCCGGCAGCGCACATCAGATCCGTAGAGAAAGAGTTCGACGGTGGCTCACTTCTTCGTATACTCCTTTGCAGTGGCCAGAAACTTGGCCTTGTCCGTCTTTAATAGCTACACCAGGACATCCAGGTCGTCATGGTGGGTGAGGAACAGGGTTTGTTTGTATGAACTTACTCCAGCAATGTCAGGGTCATACGGGTCATCGGGACTCGGGTTGTTTAGCTTCTCGTGAATGATCGCTAGCACTGCGAAATGTCTTGTTTGTGACTGAAAACCACAAGGGGCGCCAAAGCCAGTTAGCTTACCGGTTGACAGGGTGATCGACGGTTTCCACTGGTCGGATCAGACGACAGGTGAGACCGAAACAGCTCGTTAACAATCATCCCCCATAACGCAATAGCGTCACCTAATCCCAAGGAGTCCGTGGACATACCTCATCTCGGAGAATGGAAATACAGATACTGCCCTCTTCATTGATCCCTGGATGGTAGACCTTGGTCTGAAACACGACCTGGCAAGCGAGAAACGTTAGATACGTAATGCAAGAAGAGGCCAGGGGTGGCGGCGAGAGGGGTCTAGAAAGGACGGAGAGGTGCAGAAGGGAAACACGCAACAATGTTTTGGGGGAGAGAACACCACGTCCACACTTCAGCGTATATTGCACATGTGGCTTACATTCGGCGCCTTGAAGGGAAAGTTGGGCGGCAGCTCGACCTTGAAGCGGAACGTTCCGCCTTTGTACGGGCCATCGGACTTGGGGGGACCAGTGGTACCGTCAGATAGGCGAACGTACGAGTAAAGATGACTAGGGCTGACCGTGCCTTTCACGGTACAGTTCCATACAAACAAATTGTCTTCTTCCGGCTCTACGGAGATGCCCTACGCAAGTGAGTTCATTGACGGCGTAATCGCACAGGCCATCGGCGCAGTACGTACATCGACGGGCTTTTCGATGATGTCTCTTAGTTCCTATCAACCGGTAAGCTACGCAATCTTGGCAAGCAGGGAAGGGACAGCACTTTTTGAATACGCCTAGAATTAATTCAGCGATGACCCACCTTCAGGGAAAAACAGAACTCACCGCAAGGCAGTCATTATGATGGCGGTCAAAGATCCATTGGAGGCACATGGCCTCGTGGTAGTAGATCACGTGTTTTGAGTTGTCTATTACCATACTACATCTCCATCTGCACCTTCTGGCTGTCGTTTACTACCCTGAGGAACGCCTTGCGGGTATACTCCGGCAGCCCAAACTCCAGTGGAAATATTCCCACCTGGCGTGGGATTGACACGGTCCCTTTTTGCGCGGGCTATTGGAGCGATCACGTCTTGGTATTGATCCTGTTCGAGCACGATGAATGACCATCTCTCCATCATATCGAGCCAAAATCTTAATCTGCCACGATGTTCCCCATTCCGGACATATTATATCTCGACCTATCTGATCTGTTGGCATACGGTGAATCTGGCTGATCTGGGCTGGCATTGTGACCGTGGCAAGAGACTGGAAGATCGCCCACACTACCAAGCTCAGGTTCTGGTCACGTGATCAAGTAAGTGCCAGCTCCCTGACCTCGACTCTTCACGACATGCCATCGCTTTCCGAGTCCTCACGACCATCGACGCCAAGTGCCCAAAACGCTCATCCCACAAAGAAACGGAAAGTCGCACTCGCTCATCCCGAACCGTCACCCGCACCGTCCGATAGCAATCTCAGCACCAACCCTGCCGCCAATGTCGTCCTCCCCGCCCGCCATGACCTCTTCTCGCGTCCGCGTCTCACCATCTCCCGCTTCCCTACCTTCTCAGACACCCCCGGCGTCGCCTTTCATACCACCGAGCAACTCGCAATGAACAGGATCGGCTTCCGCTACGTCCCTGCTGGCGTTTCCCCTCCTGGGTCCGTGTTACCTTGTCGCACCATCGAGAGCGCGCCGCCATCTTTTCGCGTGAGCTGGGAGGATCGTAGTCCGTTTGTCAAGGTCGCGCCAGACGGGCTTGGACTGCTCGGCGAGCGCGGATTCCGCAGTGTCCGTTGCAACGTACCGATCAGAGAGGGTGCGTGGTATATGGAGGTACGTATAGAGTGCGGCGGAGGCGATCGCCCAACGGATCCTCCCGACCCCAATATGCGCGAGGGTAGCCACGTTCGTCTTGGCTGGGCACGACGCGAGGCACCTCTCAATGGGCCTGCTGGTCTCGATGGTTATTCATACGGGTACCGGGATAAAACCGGTGAGAAGGTGACGCTGTCTCGTCCACGTCCATATGGTCGGGGCTTCCGCACAGGAGACGTCATTGGGATGTACATCTTCTTGCCCCCAAAGCGAAAGCCTAATCCACTAGATCCCCACGACCCCGCACACTTGAAGCGGGAACGCATCCCCATCGAGTTCAAAGGTCAAGAGTACTTTGAAAGTCTCGAGTACCCTCAAAGCAAGGAGATGATAAAACTTATGGAATTCATTAACAAAGCATTGACCACGGTTTCGTTACCATCGGCTCCCCCCAATAAGAAAGCGTCAGGCGCCAAAGGTTTACCGGAACGCAGGGGACCAGGGTTAGATGTCCCTGTTTTACGACCTCTTCCCGAATTGAAGGGATCGCACATCGCATTCTTCGTGAACGGAGAATGTCAAAACATTGCTTTTTGCGATCTGTATGATTATCTCACGTTACCAACGACGCCTGCATCGCGCAAGAAGGACAAGGAGACTTCGAAGAAGCGCGCAAAAGAAGGTGCTCCGCGAGAGCACAAGGAGAACCCCTTTGACGACGGAACGCTCGGGTATTACCCGTTCATATCACTATTTAACTATGCGAGGGTGAAGATCAACCCAGGTCCTAATTTCGAATTCCCACCACCTCCTGACATCGAAGGTTTCCTTCGGGCTCTATCAGGAGAGGACGTGCAACCATCTTCACAGCCCACCTGGCGGCCGATATGCGAGCGGTATACCGAGTTTATGCAAGAGCAATGGGATCTCGACGCGCAGGAAGAGGAAGAAGCCAAGGTCGAGGCATCATCAAGGGCTGAGAAGGAGAAAGCAGAGGCGACAAAGAAGGCCCAGAAAGAATTGCAGAGGCAACAAAGCGCAACCAGGAAACGTGCAAGGGAAGTGGAGCTGCGCCAAGCGTCCGTTCACACTTCTTCTCCTCTTCGTGAGACATCTACTGCGCAAGATCAGTCTGCGGCAGTGATCGACGATCGATTCGGACCACCCGTGTCTTCTTTGCTTCCATCCGCACTGCATACTTCAGAGGACATCGACCAAGCACATTCGCCTGCACCCACTACTGCATCTAGCATTGATTACCATCTCATTCCCGAGACAGAGAGTGGGTACAATTCTGAAGTTTTGGAAGGAGTTGGGGACGGCGAGGGAGAACAAGAAGGTGATATGGAGATTGATGATGGCAGGGAAAACTACTTGCCTGTTGTGGATCTCGAACTAGATGAATTGCTATGAATTTCTCCTACGGTATTGTTAGTGTACAATAATATGTTCACGCAGAGAACTGCGTAAGAACATGGAAAGATATCATGACCCTGCCACCCACTGGGGAGGGGGAGTTCGAACTTGATACCTGCAAACACGTTGAATTGCTGCCGAGACCATGAAGCGCAAACGTACCCAACACTCTCACCCAGCCCCTTTCCCTTTTCTACGCGGATGTCGAATACCATTTCCCCTGAATTCGCTTCCCACCAAACTGCACACCAGTTTCTCCGCCCCATAATATATTTATTATTCTCGCGTGATGTACCATCAGGTTCTTGTGTGAAGAGCGGTATCTGGGAGACATGTGCTGAGTAATGCGAAAGTACACAGGGATAAGTTTGCACCATAGTCTCATCCGTGTTAGCATGGTGTAGCGTCTTGTGTACCTTTGTGGCTAACGAGGAGACCATGACAATGACGGCGTCGGGGGGGCTACGAAAAAGTCAACGACGTGTCAAGACATTTTGCGGGCACAAGAAAACGAATGCGACGCACGGCGTGTTGACAATTGCACTCGTAATAACATTGATCATATACCGGTGGTCTGTGGCAGGGAGGATACTCTGACTCTTGCTATTATTGCACCCATTCCCAGCAAGAGTCTTCAGAACGCCAACAGCAGCACAGTGAACGTCTCCCGAGAGGAAAGTAATGCGGACGCGCTTCATCTTCGATATGCCCTGAAGCTGTTGGATAAACCAATTTCGTTCTTGCTGAAAGTAGGGTAACCAGTCTATTGTTATCAGGATAAAATATTTGCTCGACCATACCTTATGGGGTTTCGCTGTCCAATGGTCATTCTAGATAAAGTCAACATCACCAAGGCAGCTAACTTATGTGATCTGGAGCTGCATACCAAGTCATCAAGCAGCTCGGGTTCTCCGTTGAACTGATTCAAAAAACCCCTGAAACCAAGACCACTACGTCCAATGATTGTTAAAGGGTTCAACTTGGTTTCTAATGCATTCTCCAGGAATACCATGCGTGGGTAGAGAATCGGAATGCCTGGAAGAACTAGATTAGCAGAGCAACCAGGGTTTGCATACGCAGTAGCAAATTAACGCACCAAGTTGTATAACTAAATGTTCCACGTGAGGAGGCATCTGACCAATGGCCTCCATGACTCTCCTGTACTCCTCACTGCTACACACCCTATTCTTCATCCTTTCTGCCCTTGGTAAGGTTAGAAAGGCATGGGTAAGAAAACTTGGAACTTACCGACAATCCAGCATCAGAATCCACACATTCGGTCCCATGTAGGCGAGGAAGGAGTGCGACGGTAGGCCAACATATGGCCCTTGGATACCGAGGATCAAAGATTTGAAGAAGTGAGCACCTCGACGCTCGTCCAAGTCATCAACGTATGCTAGTAGAGTCTGTCAACGAGCCAAACGCGACGAATGGAGTAACAACCATACGGTTGATAAAACACTGGAATAGCAGGTAGAAAAAATACCCCCGAGAACCGATACTACAGGGGAGGTGAATGAATGCGAAACATCCCAGCAGACGACGTACGCAAGAAAAACGGGTGAAGATTGTAAGTCATCGGGATCTGGGAAGCATTTGAGCGTACTCGCTGAGTAGTAACGACGATTTGCTCACAGCTCCCAAATCCGTCAATCTTGATGGAAGAAGGACATTATAAGAAGAAAATGGGATGATATAAGAGGACCTACCAGGTCTGATAAAATAAATCAGCAAAAACGTACAGAGAGCAGTCTGAGTGTGCTTACCGTGATCATCTAAAATCCAGCAACTCAAATTGTAGACAAATGTATATAGATAGTTAGGCACCTACCACACATATTAAGCATCGGGCTGGCGCAAGTAAGTAACTCGAAGGAGCACCGAGACAACACTCACATTGAACTGTTTGCCCTGGCAAACGCGCCATGCCTGAAGCAGGCGCAATAGTGGTGGAAAAAAAAACGGTCCATACAAGCTGTCATTTCGGGAGATACGGGATACGTCGACTTTGTCGAATACTTCGATTGATGAATCCAGTCTTGCATTTCGGGTTCCCGTGTCAATCTTCCAAGATGTTACTGTTGGGTCTACTCAAGCCAACCAAGACTTACGAGTCACAATAGAGTTGATCTCCTCCGCCAACCAGGACGTGAAATGGTTCTTTGGCATGTTCTCTAAGTAAGTCAAACCACATTGGATCATAACCGCTCTTATACCCTGGACCTTTGAACTCTTCTTGATTAACACCAGCACTAAACCCATTACACTTGAGATGAAAATCGGAGATCGCGAAATTGCAACTGGTGAGAAAAATTGAAAAGGATTGAACTAGTCTACTACGCACAGAATAGGTAGCCCAACGCATGTTCTGGTTCTTGGCTGGCACATAAAAAGATAGAAGCATGCTGCCGTTGATACTATATTTGATGCATAGTTCCGCATTTCCCAGTTGTATCCTTATCGGGAACCTCCAAAAAGTGAACGTGCTGGACTCATCAGGGTCACTCAACCGCTTACACAGAGAAGGATGAACTTACCCCCCACTGCTTGTGTGTACGTATATCTCCTGGCCAGTGACGCGCTGCGTTTGATTGCCATAACCAGACCTCTCTGATGCATGCAGGGCGGGAAGGGAGGCCGTCGTAGAGTGCGGATCGGCTGGGTGAGGGCCGAGGTCAAATGACAACCCGGCGCTCTGCTGACCGGCTCGCGGCTGTGCCTGTTCATCTGGATCCCACTGATAAGTCAGCACAGGATGGGGTTCATAATGAGATCCCGAATCAGCAGCTGTAAAATTAGGGAGAATGTCAGCGAATCATAATTGCCATATTCACGACATACGCACTAACTATCAATACCGCGCCGTGCCAGAGGCCATCTCCATCCACCGTGTCGTAACGCAGCAAGGGACCAACCATGAATTGGAGGTACGGGTTCATGCGCGGTGCCCTTTGCACTCGAGACCTTTCGGCTGGGGGGAGCCCCGCCAGGTAGGAGAAATCGGTTTGCGAAACTGACGTGGACGACCGTGAAGCACGCCTCTTATGCGTATCGTTGGGTAGCTCAGGGAGCTGAGCGCTTGAGTAGAGCGGCCTCGGTGGAAGTCGGGGAGGGACATTGGGTGATGGAAGAGCGCCAACAAAGCTGCCATCCGGTAGGGGACCTACTTCCTGCACTGGGATAAACTTGCCATCTGAACCCCTCCGGGCCTGCATGTGGTAGAAGCGTTCATCCTGTAGTCACACAAGATCAGTGTTAGTTGCACTGGGGACAATAACCTGCTGATATGGCACTCACCTCACGCGCCTTCTTGTGAGCACGCCAACCAGTACTGTCCATGATCGATCGTTCGATAGAGTCGTCGCCGACTTTGCGATGATGAGGTAGAAGAGTGACAGTACACGGGCTGTGATGCCACGATTTGGAGATCGACGACAAAGTACTGCCTCGACGAACTTGGCATGTCACAGATTGTCACAGCCTAGTCTGGCACGACGTCGACGAAGATATGCCACAAGCATCATGTGCGGTGTGGAACGAAAGGACTAGTATCCCTATTGCATGGACATGTTCTTATTAGTGTAAGGATCCTATGGAGTTGCTGTAATAGACGTTGATACGACGTGCGGGAGGAGAAGGTGGCTATGCACTACCGCTCAGACGCACACGACAAGCACAGAGCACAGATGGTCGATGATGGCACGGTGTGACTCAAACTTACCTCGAGTAAGCTGTGGAGTTCGACGAGATGAACCCGACGTCCCATGTTGGATGCCAGAGCTGGGAGGGATGGCCATGGCATTTCCACGCTGCCTACGAGTTTCCTCGAACAAGGCAAAAGATCATGGATTATGCGTGAGGGCAGAACAAATTTGACCCTCGCGTCGTGATCATGGCTTGAGAATAACGAGAGGCGTGCGCACCACAGCCCGTCTGAGCCCCTGGCTGACTCGGTGCTTGGGTCTCCACTCCGGCCTTACTCGCCATCACGGGCGTGATTCCGCTGCTCTTGCTATTTGCATGAATACCATGTAGAGTGGCTTCGTTCGACCTCGTAGCAGTTAAAAATGTATTCTTCATCAGTCGTGGCTGCATAGAAACTTTATCGTAAGTAGCGCTGTAGACATGTCACGTTCGTAGGCAGCCAAGTTCCTGGTAGGCAAGAGTAATTCATAGTACCAAAGCAGTATTAACGTGGACGAGACTGTCTTGAGATCCGTCGTGCCATTGGTCCTCTCTAGCCAACGTGTTCCACGACGCTCGTAACCAACTTCCCGTCGCGGACCACTGACTTTAACATTTCGGGCACTGCTTGTTCTTGGAAAACTCCATCTTCCTCTCCCTCAACTGGTAGGCTGACATTGATAGCACTACACTTGGCCGTCGTAATTTCGACACCAAGGCATGCCTTTGAAAGGTAGATCTGACCAGAGTCGGTCGAATCCACTTGGATAGTCGGGGCTGTCCCCGTAATCTGAACTTGGAATGACGGAGACTTGGTAACTGAAACAGAAGAAATCACGGATTCAACGAGAACAGAAGTCTTTGTGCAATTGACTGCAGCACCAGTGATACTCAGATCAGGTAGCCATCAAGGTCCGGGTCACTTACTCAGCGTGACAGCGTTAACCTTACCCTGGATGATGATGGTGGTATTCTTACATCCAAACAGGTTAACAGTCTGACTGATTTCGACGTCCGTCACCTCCAGTGCGGGCTGGTCCTCTTGGTACTCCTGTCGCCACATAAGCACCAAAAATCAACACGTGGTGCTGCTAACTCACAATTAGCCACTTGCTACCTTCCAGCGCGAACTTGGAGGGCTTTTTACCCATCAACGCGGCAGGCTTCACAGGCTTGGTTGGTTTCTTTGCTGTTGAAAGGACCTCGTGAACCTGAGTTTCGGTTAAGTATCAGCAGGTACAAACCTCCCGGTCCACTACTTGCTGGGACAACGCTGCCTGCGCGCAGGGCCGGATTCTTGTGTGTCATCTCGCTCTTGTCGACTTTCCTCAAGCTTTTGGTAACCTCCTCGCCGCGATTCAACTCGGCAAACACGGCAGCAACGCCACCCGCTGCTGGTGCTGGTGCTGGTACGCTAGAAGGTGGAGGGGGCGGGGGTGGGGGTGGGGGTGGAGGAGCTTCTACAGACGAATGAGGTTTATATTCTGAAACGTGAACACCCTACTACAGTATTCAAAATCACGACAGACGTAGAGTGGTGTGACACTGACGCTAGCATTCCAAACCAGGCCAGTCGGGTAGTTCTCTAGAACATACCGTTTCATTTCATCCAGGATGGCAATGAAGGCGCGGACCCATTCAGAGTGGCGGGTATCCCTGGATCTACGAATTAGCAGTGCGAGAATTAGGCCGAAATCGCACACACTTGTCTTTAAACTCCTTGAGAATTCTGTTCGAGTAAAACATAGTCGCTTCCTTGATGTCCACGATCTGTTGTGCTGGCTTGGGTTCCTACGATGAAACGCGGATGAGGGACCCGCACAGTAACGTCTGGACACCTACAGCGGCAACCCAACCGACGCACACTGCACCCTCGGCAACAACGGTAAAATGGTTGAACCATTCTCTTTCCTTTCTGTTGGCCTCCTTTGCCCGGCTGATGGCTTCAACCAAGGCTTGTAATGGACCCAGTAGACCCCCGAAAACCTGCTGGTCTGGCTTCTTGCATGCTGCGGCCTTGAGCAACAGGTCGCGCAACAGTTCAATCGATTGCGCGAATAAATCCACCTCATTATCAGAGAGATCATTTAAGACGTAACAATAGACTCTTGTTGCATGGAAGGCACACCTGATCGGTCAAAGCCTGCGGAGCGAAAGAAGCTGTGAGCTCCTGTAGCGGTTTTAGCCTGGCATCAATCACGATCGCATCGAATGCTTGGACGCTGGGAGGTATCACTGGCTGAACTATGATTGCAGGTGGTGCAGGAGGAGGAGGAGCAGCGGCTGTCGGTAGCTGAGCATCCGCAGAGCTTGTCACGGTGCTCGTACTCTGTCTCCGGATCTCGCGTCTCGCGTCTTCAAGGTCTTCGAACCTGGAAGCAACTGCTTCCAATCTGCAGTTGGCCGGATGAGTGTGGAGCTCACGAGACAAGGACCGATTGTTTACCGCTTGACTATGGTTGCAAGGGTGTAAGGTGACGAATGGCTTTGCGTGGACATGGCGCTTCGACTGCAATCCGTAGTCGATACGTTGCGTACCGGGATGCAGAAGCGTTCGCGTGGATGCAACTCGACACGCTCGGTCGTAGATCTGACCCTCGCCGGTGGCCCACCACCCTACAGACTGCGACCGGACAACGCCGAGACGATACTCCGCGCTCACGACGGATTGTCTCAACATTTAAGAGCCTGCGTGCGTGTACGAACTGAATTCGCTTCGACCGCGACAAACTAGTCCTCTCCCAAATCCTCTCGTCCAGCTCTTGCCTTGGCTTTCTTTCTTGCCTTCTTACGCCGCTGACGTTCTCTTTCATTTTGCCTGGCGCGCTGCAACTCCCCCGTTGAGAGACCAGGGTTGTACAGTTTATCCAACTAATCATATGACAGAGCAGACAGTAAGCTGCATTAGCACTTTCTAGTACGCTTGTATGGGGATATATTATCACACGCCTTTTCCGATAAACGTCGTCTAGCCAGCTTTCGGTTGGTTGCCAGCGAACGGGTCTCTTGACATGCCACACGAAAACCAGTGGGTTTGTGAAGAAGCTGAACATTGTTTTCCGTCTTGTTGATTGATTGCCCACCAGGACCACTCCCTGCGGCGAATCAACCCTGGACCTTGGGAGTAGCAGACGATGAGCCCACCTCGTACGAATGTCTCTACTAAATCCTCCTCACGTAGCTCTGGGATTTCTCGTCGCCTATGGGCCTTCTTGAGAGCTGAGAAATTGCGGTGTATTGGTATGTTGGGCAGAATGGCATTTTCTGGATGTCTCGTATGAGTCTCAGAAACGAGGAATCCGATACTTTGAACGAAGTTTACGTTTCTCCGTCTTTCTCCATCTTGCGTGCGCGCCGACTGGACTGGACTAGCGGAGGATTCTTAATAGACGAGTTGTCTCCCATTTCAGTCTCCTCTGTGATGCGTAATCCTGAGAGCGATGTCAACAAACTCGCTTGCACAATCGATCGGCACGAAAATGTACTCCAAGCGTCCTCTCCGGAGGTTGTCTGGACTCTTCTGGCTTGGACCACGTTCTTCCGCAATATCGTAGCAAGGTCCTTGGCAAGCTGTATCTTCTCTTCCACCCGACCGGGGTCATTTCGTCCTACGTTGTCCAAAGTCAACACCTCCGTGCGCATCTGGATTCGGAAAGCTGCGAGGAGGTCAACAGGTGAACGCTGACCGAGCAGGCAAGTGACCTTTTTGTATTGGTACATCACCTGGGAAACAGGTTAGACGACAGCAAACGTCGGAGACTGGAGGGTGGCAAACCTGCAAAGGTTGAAGTGGAGGTCCTGAGCAAGTCACGATAAGCTGAACGAGCAGCTGCCCTCAGACTAGGTGAGACTGACATTCTGCGTTGGGCAACGACGAGCCCGTCTTTTTCCAGCAGAGAGCGTACGGTAATTCCCGACGTCGATCTGAGATTGCTCCAAATGCGGTCGGCGCAAGACGCGCTCCTCTTTTGGACGCGTCGCGCCTCCGTTTGTCGGCTCTGAACACACTGAATCTATCCCCCTCCCAAAAAACGAGTAGCGGACAGAAAATTACAATTTCAAAGCCTCCAAGCAAACAGAGGCAGACATGTGAGACTCCCGACAAAGATTCAGGATTACTCGCTGCATTTCGCATGCGAAATCGGCGTAACTTTTACAGTGTGCCCAACCACCATATCCACCCGCATTTTTCGTGGATCAGGGGTCATAACACCCCGCTCCAAGTCCAAATTCATCGTCGCACACACCGAGAAGGTCTGCTGTCGTTTACCGAACAACGGACAGTCGTGTTATCCATATCTCAAATAACGACTCACGTGACTTCCGCGAATTGAGTTTGTTGACTGCTCAACGCGCCCTCGGAGTTTCAACACATCTCTCTCTTAAACCACTACTAACTCTCGCGCGACTTTTCCTCAAGCCCCTTGTCCAAGCAGACGTCCAACCTTCAGCAGGAATAGCAAGAACAATCGTCGACATCGCCTCATATCTTTCACTATGTATACAAAGAAATCGTCTTCCGCTGCAAAGACTTCCAAGAAGACTGCCGCCCGTCCTACCGCTCATCATCCGAGCTGGATTGAGATGATTAAAGTTAGTATATCGCCTTCCTGACACACGCTACATTCCGTTCGATCTCTCTCTGGCTCGACATCGCTGTTGCTCGTCACATTTAAGCTTCTGGCCACTATACTCCGGAAAAGGCAGGGCGGAGGGGACATCTTGTCCCCCCGCCCCTTTTTATATGCGGCTGACTTGGAACGATGGTCTTTGACATCAGCACTCTATCTACTTGTTCTAGGCTTTTATTCTGATAGTGGTTTTATCTCCTAACTCTGTTTAACTCGAATAGGAGTGTATCGCAGCGAACCCGGAAGACTCACGTCAGGGAGTGTCTCGCCCTCATATCAAGAAGTGAGCACCTCCAGCGAACACCCGACCGATCCATTTGCTAAATGATGCTCAGATACGTCGAGGAGCAATATAACCTTCAGATCGGCAATGCCCAAAACACTCAGCTGGCTCGGGCCATTGCCGCTGGTGCTGAGAAGGGTATCTTTGTGTTACCCAAAGGTGGCACCATACCCCTCTATGGTGCGTGTGTGTATACTGATGCAGGCTACTGTAGGTCCTGCAGGGAAAGTCAAACTCCCTCCCAAGAATGCTAAACCCATAGATACGTCGGCGTCGAAGGAGGTCCGTGCACTTATGTACCACGTGACACCGACTGATCTCATGCCTTTTAGAATAAGCCCGCTAAAGTCGCACCCAAATTCACCACGAAAGCCCGTCCTACGAAGGCCACTCCTGGCAAAGGGACTATTGCCAAATCCACTTCTGCTAAGAAGGTTGTGGCGAGAACCAAGCCTGTAGCCACTACCAAGGCCTCGGCTCCTAAGAGGACTATCGAAAAGAAGTCTGAGACTGCCAAGGCCTCGAAATCCGCTGTAGCTAAGCTCGCTGCCGCCAGGGCTCCCAAGAAGATTCTAGCCGGTAAGAGGGCTGCGCCAGCCAAGAAGGTGACTGCTCCTTCGAAACGGGGAGCCGCCAAGAAGGTTAGTGACAGTGATTGATTGTACCAAGTATCGACGCCGACATTCCCTAGGCTGTCACTGGTGCAAGTACCCCGAGCAAGGCTAAGGTTGGCACTGCTAGAAAGACACCAACAAGCAAGAGGGCCCCCACAAGTAAGAAGGTCCCATCCAAAAGATCCCCTGCCAAAATCTCGACGTAAATGTAAGGGAGAGGTGAAGGTGAAGCTCTCACTTGGTCGAGATTCCCGATGTGTTTCGTTGGCGTGTGGTGAAACTGGGCGTCAAAGAATTCAACAAGCTTCGACCTATCCGTTTTATCGCCCTACTTTCCCAAGGCTTGCATTTCATGTTGTACGCTGCGATCCCTCGATATGCTTGTTCTCGTACCTTTGTCTTGTTCTCCTTATTATTTCTGCGGCTTATTTGGTATCTCCTGTATTGTTTTCTTATTATACAAGCAAGGTGCTAGCGCGCACATGAAACCAGGAGATGACTGGACCTGGGCTGCAGCGCCAAACGGGGGAAGAACGGGTGATGCGTCCATGGGCCATGTGCGGAAGAGCAGGTTCGGAGAATGTGTCGATGCGTGCGCACGGGGGTACGTGGCAGCCAGATAAGCATGGACCCATATCGCTAGGGGCTTGCAGGGAAGGGCCGGCTAACCGCTGGATTTAGATTGCCGAGGACAACGATAGGAAGTTGCCGGCGATCACCATCACGTGGTCTCATGGCGAACAGGTGACCCAGCCTAGCCAATCTCGAACTGACAGACGCGGCAGCTTCATGTCGACCCCACAACGACACCAACAGCCGCACGCTCCCAACCACCGCCCTTCGAGCCCTCGTACAGCCTACCCCGTCTTTCTTCCTCTGCACCAGACACTCTGGCTCCAGTCCAGGTGCATCCTTCACGGCCTGCTCGACGCGTTCAGATGGGACGTCGTCTTAAGGACAGCGTCAAGGTATACCGTCCCCTCTCCTCTCGTCTGTCTCGCCGTCCCATGCCCTATGCAGCGACCCTGAAATTCGATCCAACATCCTCAAGTCTTTTCTTCTCAACATGCTTTCCTTGGCCTCCGTCTACGTCTCTGACCTAGTACTTGAGCCGCTCGGCCATGACCATCCGAGTTGGTTGCGCAGGAACGTGGGTTGGTTTTACAAAGTGCTGTGGCTACTGCCAGTCGTTGGAGTCTCTTTCTATCTCAATGTCAGCGCCAAGGTTTCCACGTTACTCTTACGAGGTCAGCTGCCCTGACATGTGACTATGCTCCATCCGTGCAGAGTTCGTGGTGCAGCATCATCGCCAAGCGCACGTTTGTTCTACAGCATGGGAATCGCATAGCCCATCAGCAACCTGTGACCTACACGGGCATGCTGACCATGCTTGCGACATCAGCGTACCGGGCAGTCATGGTTCTCACGTCTATCATCGTGTCCTTTGCGCTTGGTGCAATACCTTGCGGGGGCCCACTGATAAGCTTTGCTTTCATGTGTTGGCTGGATGCGTGAGTCCTTGCCAACGCCTCCGCTTCTCCCGGGACATGCGACTCATGATCGTCCGCTCGTCAGGTACTACTGTTTCGAGTGAGCTGCGGTGGCGTAGCCATCGGATTTCTAAAAAAAAAAAGAAAGATACCTTCGTTGACTGTATCGGGTACAGGTTCGTCTGGATCGCCCGCGGCCTCTCCCTTTCGGGCAGGGTGAGATACCTCGAAGAACGTTGGTCATACTTTTTCGCGTTCGGCTTTCCTTCCGCGGCCATCTGTATATGGGGAAGTAGCCTTGCAAATATCGCTCTTTTTGCGCTGTTATTCCCTGCGGTACGTGTCGCTTCATTCTGGCAGTCGTCGCACCATATGTGGCAAAGAGCTCAGTCTTTCATCGTAGTATATCATCATGGCTATGCACGCTCGACCCCTTCCTCAGAATCCGTTCAACCCACACCCTTCTTTGGAGAAGCGCGATGCAATACGCTATCCCTCGCCGTTTATCCCGATTCGCCTCCCTATATTTGCCATGATGATATGGCTTAATGACCTCATTGTTTGGGTCCTCAGCATCGGAGGAACAGCTGGGGAACCGAGTCACAATAGAACACCCAGCAACTCGTCTGAAAATGCTGAAGAGGGTGAAGGGACCCGATTCCATAAAGTTTCGCCCGGGACGAGAAAGCCACACCAACGGACCTTCAATTCCGGACGGCCAGCTGAGCGAAAGGCTGCGCAGGTCTCAGGCCGGCGGAAGCGAGATTAGTGCAAGCGACTACAATCCTATGACCTTAGATAGACGACTTGGCCCAGTGCTGCCTATGAATCCCAGGATTCTTGGTATATCCCGCACTCATTCGCTAATGATCACGAGTACGCAATGTAATGACCCCCCTTTTTCTGACGGGTGCTCCATGAAAAAAGACAAGTTGGTCCCACAAACCTTGTAGGTTGACTTCATCCAAACCCAGCCCACTCGATGGAGTAATACGTGACCGCCTTCTTGTCCTCGTCCCACTCGCATAACAGGTGCGCCTTTTTTGTGCCAGTCCCTAGCCGACCGTGAGCAACGATCTCCATCGGCCGAAGGGGGGCCGCAGGAGACTCGACAACGGACGCGACAAAGTGGGAGTGATACCGTAATGGGTCCCCTGAATGACAAAAGGGTGTCACGATACAAACAGGTCAGATATCTCAGACAATCAAAACCCTCTAAAGACAAGAATAGGCGTAGTTCTCTTTCAAGAACGGTAGATCTTGAGCAATATCACCGTTTTCTCTTTTTCTGTTCTTTTCCTTTTTTTTTTTCGAAGAAATATGGGCGGGGGAACGTACCAGGATATACCAAGTACTCGCCGCCAAATTTGATACCGTTTCCCATGAAATAACCCTGTTCCCATAGATCTCGGAACACACAGCAGCGAGCCTTCTCGGGAGGCGTTCCTGGATAATCCCATATGCCGGCTTCGTGGGCTTCGGCGAGAGTGGTGAACGAATGGCTGTGCGGGGCATACCATTCGAACGTGGATGACTCCTCAGGGACATGGACTGTATATGGCGTGGACGAATTTCGAGATACAGCCGCGTCAGGTATATATAGTCTCGCATTCCGCGACGGCTCGGGCTGCGAGCCGGGTGGGCAAAGAGCGGGTTCGTTGGTGGATGGATCCTTGTTGGATATACCCTGGGACGGTTCGAAAGGATTAGTCTTACCACGCACTTTTCTCTCCTCTCGTTCCTTGCGCTTCGTGATGGCTTTTTCAGACATGGCGCGGTCCGTGTTGAGTGCCTCTCTGGCTTCGTGCTCCCCTGCCAAGACCAGTTGCTCCTCGACTCCGCGGAGCCTTTCTGAGTCCCACTCGTCCAGCTCAGCTGCGCCCGGATCATGATGGGCACTTCGGTCATCTACTAATATCGCGAGCCCTGTGACGACAAAAGTCAAATCAGTCACAATTGCACATCGGTAGACGGTCTGACCCACGCTTGTCGACGAGGAGAACCACCTCCTCGGGCATTAGCAAAAGCGGGACGCCCAGGAATATGTTTTGCTGTGACAGATGAGGAAGAGTGCCGGTCAAGATGCCGCAGATGCGGTGGTGCGAACGCAGGGTGGCGATATCTGATGGAGGCGATCAGAAGGGAGAGGGATCGCGAGATGGTTTCATGTCTTTTGTCTCACCATCGACGTCCCACACGTACGCTTTTTTGTTCGACACACGCAGCGGTATCGGGCTGCGCGAAGCCATTGCGGACGAAATATCTGCCATCTGCCAGGGAAGAGTGATCCCATCCGGTTTCCGCTCCGATAACCAACTTGACTTTCCTTGTTTCTTTGTAAACACAGACTGACTTGGTATATCTTGCCACCGTGCTCGACAGTGCGAACTGCACCTGAAGGAGAGAAGAGTCACCCAGGAGAATAATTCTGAACAGACCTCCGTTTGTGTATTCGACCGCAGCTGGATTACCAGACTCGATGGCCATTTCTCGCATGCAATGGTTCTTGATACCTCATTTCACTGAGTCCGATCTATCTGTGCCAGTTTCACCAACCACACCTTGAGTGAGCCTCGCGGTCATTCATGTAGGCATGGTAGACCGGGAATCACAATAATTCACATGTAGCAAAGTTACAAGCTCATTCTGATCCAAATCACACCCAACCACAAATCTAGTCACTCAAGTACTTGTCTATGATGCTCTCTGTTCTCGACAAAGGCCAATAGAAACTCTCATCCCAAGTCTCTTTTGGTATGAGATGTTTTAGACAGATAAGCCAAATAAGATCTTGGTGACTGTCAAGAAACTTGTGGGACTCAGAGAAGAGTCTTGCATCGGAAGATTCTGAGCCGAGAGAGCTGTATGTAGCTGCATGGCCCCGTACATGCAGCGTTCGTGATGCGACCTTTGAAAGTAGGCGACCGGCTCTCCAAGAGTCGCAAGTGAATTAACCAAACGAGCAGTCATATACTTTGATATCAGCAGTAGCTGACCCTAAAAAGTCGATCGACACCATCACCTCCGACATCAGACAAATATCGACCGTAAATCCACCCCCAAGCTCCTCACCTCGTTTCAGACAGTAAGCGGTCCACCTGATGCCTGATCTTGCTGTGGCAGCGTCTGACGACAGACAGACATGGCAGCTTATACCCAAGATGTCATTTTGCTCCTGGGTGACTCGCTCACTCAGGAGGGGTGGTCTGGATTTGCCCAGCGGCTGGCGTGTATGTTGATCGTGGTTCATACATCGATCATCCACTAAAGACGCGTCCAGCTGCCTATGTTCGCAAGCTTGACGTGATTAATCGAGGTCTCAGTGGGTATCAAACCGACTGGATCATTCCGGTCTTTGAGCAGGTGATTCATACGCGGCACGTGAGATCGTTTCGACGTGAACTTTGTATAGGTCTTTGCGAAACGGCAAGAGCAACAGCACGTACCAAAGGTGCAGTTATTGATCATTTGGCTGGGTGCCAACGATGCTGCACCATCTCCGCCGCAGCATGTCCCGCGAGACAGGTACAAAACCAATTTGGGTCACCTTGTGAATATGGTCAAATCGCCGACATCGGAATACTATTCACCTGATACCCGGATCATTTTGATAACACCACCACCAGTAAACTCTTACCAACATCGCGGACGGGTTTTCGCGCAGACAAGATCGTATGCGGAGGCTGTGAAGGAAGTAGGGGCGCAGGTGGGTGTGCCCGTGGCGGACGTATGGACTGAGATCTGGGAAGCCGCCGGACGCGATGAACAGGCGTGCGGGCGGTTCCTTCGCGACGGGCTGCACTTGAATGCTGCAGGATACGAGGTGAGGTCGGAGAGCGCACGCGCGCATTACATGGGAGACTGAGTGGGGTTGTAGATCATCTTCAACTCGATCACCAAGATTATCGAGCAGAGATACCCGGAAATTTATCACGAGAAGTTGCAGACCGCGTTCATCCCGTATGTTTGTCGATAGCCCACTATCGGTCACTGGCTAATGGCTCGAAAGATGGTCTGAAGTGAGCGCGGAGCCACGTCCCTCACAGGCCAAGAGGAATGCGATCGTGTTGTAATTACCGTATGACTACCGAGACAATAAGTGGTTCCTGCACGTGACAAAAGTCAACCGGAACCAAAGAAAAGCCAAACAAGAGCCTCTTGAACCGCCAGCGAGCACAGAACGGGCAGTCACGGATATCGTAGTCCGGCTTTAATCTAGGACGGTCACCTCCACTCATTCGTCTTCAGTTATCTTGCTCTTTGGCGAGTGGTGTCGCGTCGAGGACACCATTCGAGGTGCGTCACTCTCTCGTTATGGCAAGGAATGAATCGGGACCCACAATAGTTCACTTCAGATCTGCTTCCGTTCCGTGTTTGAGGTCGTCTACCACAAATACGCTGGCAAGTCCCCCACTCTTGCCGACTTCCACACGTCAAGGCGCGGTCCCTCCCCCAGTACACTCATTACGTCCAAGGTAATCCCTCCTCCCTCTCTTCCGTCAAAAGGTGCTTCCCCTTTCGCTATAAGCGAGCCACGAGGCCAGTGTGTGTTCGACCAACTTAGTGGACAATGGTTTTTTGATCGCTACACCACCACTCCACGCCTTTGTCAACTTCCCCGGTCTCACCATACTGATTACTCCTTTCGTTTCTCTTCGACAGCCTGTTCTGGCCATTTTCAAAGCGCTCTCGGACCATATTTTGGTTAGTATTTATTCTATGCATGTTCAACCTCTCTTTCCAAGTAGCAGTCACTGACTGTCGATTCCTCCGGGCGTCCCCTGCGTCCAACTCAACTCCGCCATTGTCTTGTTGCACGACCCACAATCATATTCAACTCAATTATTCAAACCGTGTACAACCTCCTCGCCTTCATGATCCACCTTACAGATCGTATTTCGAGCAAGAGGCGCAAGAGAGATCACGAATACGCATTTGAGCCCCAAGTCATGAATTTCTTTTCTACCATTTCATCAGCTTCCTCCCAATATCTCAGCGCGCCTCTTGCGCCAATTCGCAAGCGTAGCCAACATCCCAAACCCCGTGATGACCTCGACGAATTTCTCTCCTCGGATCTCGAGCTCTCCTTTGCTTCCACAGTGTCTCTCAACTCTCCTTCGCGCGATCATCTCAGCGTCGCCCGAGATGCCACTCATGACGATGCAATGGATATTTCTCCCATGCCGTCTCATGTCGCATGCAAGGAGCGTGTGCAATTTAGCAAGCCTACGAGTCGACCCCGTGCGTACACGAGTGGAGCCCGTATGTTTGGTCATGACCTGAGTAACAATACTGTTTCGAACGACTCGACGTCTGATTCAAAGTCCGGCACGCAGTCTAGCTCAAAACGCACTCAGCGTACCGCATTGCCCACTGAGTGGTTTTCCACAAAGTCCTCACATGCGTCAGATGCGAATCTCTTTGCTCCTGTATGTGCTCATCCATTCTCACTAATTCCAGTCGGGTCCTTTAATTCACGTCTTCCTAGCCCTCTGAAGCCATCGCTTTTCCTTCGGAGGATGCAATGGATGTGGACCCTACCCCAATGGCTCACAATGAGCATCAATTGAGCTCACCGCCCTTGTCGGCTGCTCCAACAATCACTGGTTTTAACATGTTTTGTAACACCATATCTCCGGTGCAATTGGAGTCACCTAGCGCTGGCGCTGGTCAACCAAAGAAGAGGCGTTCCTTATCACCCGAGGCTGTTAGCCGTGCTGAACAAGATGGACTCTCTTCTCCCCCTCCGTCGTCACCATCCCAGCACAAACTCGAGCGCATGGGAAATGGTTTATTGTTATCGCAATTCAACAAGCCGGGATTGCAGGGCCTTGGCGTTCCGTCAAATATCAACAAACGTCCTCGTCGTCCTGTCTTTTCTGCTGTGGCGCCATCTGCTGAGAGCTCTTATTCTATACGTCCTGTCATGAACTCAGAAGAATCGCCTTCGCAACCTTTCGCCCCTACCGAGTTACCCCCTTCCCGCCGTGTTGTCTCTGCAATGCTTCCACACACTTGTGTTGACTTGTCGGATGAATCATTTGACGGACCAGATATGTCTTCCCCTGCTCAGGCGTACATGAAACGCCAGCAGACCAAGACCATTCGTCGTCGTGATGGGACGGAAGACTTCAGGCCTCTCACTGGCGCTAGTCCTATCGCGAACAAAGATGCTTCTGAGAGTCCCTCTTCCAAGTTCATGCTCCCGGGCTTTGGCGATAATGAGTCCTTGGGTAAGCTTTTACCATGCCATCGCGTTCGCGAGGATGGTTTGATGAGAATTCCCCCAAAGACCGTAAGTTACCAGTCACACTAATGGTATGCAATCCCGAGTAATTTCTCTTCATAGCTGGATGCCATACTCGACGGCGCGTATAGCGCCCAGATCGCTCAATTCCATATCATCGACTGTCGCTTTGAGTATGAATACAACGGTGGTCATATTCCGGGCGCCGTTAATATCAATACAACTGCTGGAGTGGAGGAATTCTTCCTTGGTCAGCATAGACCAAGGTCGTGTGTCAGTGGCGATGCCTCAAAGAAGACAGTTCTGATCTTCCACTGCGAGTTCAGCGTTAAAAGAGCTCCCACAATGCGAGTGTCTTTCCAGTCTTCTTCTTTCTATTGCAACATGCTGAGGTGTACAATAGTGCCAAGCACCTACGCTCCAAAGATCGCGCCATGAACAATCATGTGTATCCGAGGATCCACTACCCAGAGGTATACATCTTGGAAGGCGGGTACTGCGGGTACTATAAGCACTCTGCAAGCCGCTGCCAGCCCCAGGGGTATGTGACGATGGACGACCCTAGTCACGCACTTTCGCGTCGCGAAGACTTGGATCAGTTCCGAAAGGCCAAGTTCGGTCGCACAAAGTCATACGCTTACGGCGATCTGGACTCCAAGATTTCCAGCGTGATCCAACAACAACAGCCACAATCCAAACGCAACACCGCCCCTAGTGCTCCGCAGCTGTTTGCTGCCGCAAATGCTGCTCGTACTCGACGTAACGGGCTCTCCACGCTCACGGAGATCGGCAACATTACTTTGACCGACGACGAAGAAACCGACATTGGCGATAGTCCATGCCCACCTCCGACCAAAGGTGCTTTATCGAAGGTGAAAAGGCTAACCAGGGGACCCATTGCACGTGCCAAGACTTTGGATGCAGCCCGTATGGCAGCGTGCTGATCTTGAGCTTACCCGCATCTATCGGCCCTGGTATAGCTCTGGATGTTAAAAATACGAACGGGTGCCGTCTTCTCCCTTGCTTTCGAGTATTTCGTCGATGTCTATTGTCGATCAAGCAGGCTATTCATCATCCCATTATCTGTTGGAGCTTACTTTCCCATTTTTTTCGACTACGGTTATTATTGCGACATTCTCGGGTTCGCAGAGTTTCCACGTCTCACATGGCACGTTTGCTCTCCACATGCGCTCTACCTCAACCCCATCAATTTGGTCTCGATCAAATCAATAAGAAACCCGCACGAACCAACTTGAATCATTCAAAATGCCAAATGCATTATTCATTTGAATCCGAGAACATCTTTCACAGTTATAGCCAATCAATCGACCGCATTCCACGCTCCATTTGTTTGACTATCTCGTAATTAGCTGGAAGGTATTGTCATGGCAAATCTCACATTATCTGTCACCACCTATGCACAATGGACGGTTCATTCGCTGCCATTCTCCAAGAATTCTGTGGTACACTTATCTTTCCTACTTGTTATTTACGGCGTATCTTGGGACACCCAGTTATCTATGTCCATCTACGCCAAGAGTCGTTTTCCTCTCCTGTTCATCTACTTTTTTTCTCGTCCCACATGCACATACGCTGTTCTTGTCTCCCCTGCCTTGAATCCATATTCTCCGCTTTGCAACGGACTCTAAAATATTACTGGACAGGACTCTGCGCTTCCCGTCCCGCCCGATTCATTTTTTGGAGTGCACTTGTTTTCAAGACAAGCATCATCAGTCAGATTCATTCATGCATGGGTTCTTTCCAGAGACTTCAACAGGCTGCAGCTGCTCTCGCCCGAACGCTCGAATTGCAACCGATCATGGAGATTCGCGCGTTGGTAAGACCGACGCTGGACGTCGCGGTAGACTAGAACTAGACAAGCCGTCATGGCAGCGCAGGGTAGACACGCAGAGTAATGTACAAAAGTTCACGAAAAGGCAGCATCTAAATTATGTTGCAGAAACAGTTCTTCGGGGAAATATCGCGCTCGCACCGCTCTTCCGCCAAAATACCTTCCGTCCATTTCCCTCACAGTCTTCCAAGCTCCCGACGGCCCGGCAAACAGCACGAAGATGCGCACGGCCTCTTCAAGATTCGATGGAGGTGGATAACAGAGATGGACAATGACACGCTCAACGGTACCATTCTTTGAGCATTCATCGCCTACAAGACTGGACTTCAGCCGCAATAAATACGATAAAATCAGGCAAACGCACCAATTTCATCACGCAGGTCACCGTCATCAATGTCTTCAGGGTCCACCATATTTGTGAACACAATCACCCGGCTGGGCTCGCCAAACCGCTCGCGGTCCTCCCGTGCTCTCGCATCTTCATTGTCGTTGATGATCCTCCCCATCTTAGAGCCAATCGCTGGTTTACCCTGAGCCTGTGTCGCAGCTTTAGCTTTTTTGTTCCCTTTCCCACTTTTTGCGTGTGTGACCTGTTCGACAGTGAGTGCGTTTACAATGCCCGAACCATCCGCTCCTAGTCCCTGGCCCTCTTTGTGACCCCATTTTGCCATGAGACGAGCAGCAACACTGTTAGGCCTGCGAATGAGCCTATTAAAGTAACTCGAAAACCTTGACGCTGAGTAAGGCTGACCTCTGAGATACACCCTCTTCCTCTGAAGGGGGAAGTGGGGTAGGAGTGCTGGTCCCAGAATCGCCAGATCCAGTGGAGCTTGCACCCATGGGAGGAGCGAGCGCGCTCAACTTGGCCGCGATACTGGCAGCAGCTTTTACTTTGTCTTCGAACCCACTCGGGATTTGGCTCGGAGGGGGAGGGACGTTGGTAGGGGGAGCAAATGGGTT
>JBBPJW010000678.1:0-23542 GCA_038088935.1 Pulveroboletus aff. viridisquamosus
CACTGGCAATATATAAGGCAGGGGGTGCAAGCTGGGGTTTCCCCAGTCTTGCTCTCTTGACCATTCAGCTAGATCCACGACAGTGATCTCTCGTCTGTTCCCTAGATTGGGAATCCACTTGCAGCTCTCGCTTGTCGTCTGGCGACCGGTTTATACAAGAGCCCGAGGTCTCACCCCAAGGTCACCTAGTTTGTAGCAACTAGCACAAAAGCTACACAAGCAGTTCAGTGAAGGAGCGTCCACCAAGGAGAGTTCGAGTATCGAGACAATGGATAGTCATCCATTTCAGAAGGAGGAACATAAAAGGGAAACCTAGAGAAGGCTCTGAAGAGGAGCAACTGAGGAGGAATTGATGAAGGAGGACTTGTAAGAGACTCATGCCTATGCAACTGAGGGCCTAATCCTGAAAGGGTTGAGATTCAAAGAAGTGCATAAAGCAAAGTACAAGAAGTGATTAAGTCTGGAGAGACTTAACTACCTGTATCTACCCCTTATATATGGCCTAGGGAGGTGCATGGACCAACTACTACTAGCCTACCCTAAGGTACTGCTATCTATGGATACCAATAGCAGTAAGGTCACACTATTAAATAAGAGAGGAGAGAGCATGGAGCAGAAATGAAGAGTGAGGCAGTGGCCTCATGAATCAAGAGAGTAGAATGAAAGAGAAATGGAGATCTCATAATAGAAGATCAGAGTTGCACATGAGAATGGAGATGTCTGCCACAGATGAGATCATAGATCTGAAGATCTGTCAGATCCATGGAGATATTATCAGATTTAGATAGGGAAGATCTAGGGCAGATCCTGGGAAGATCCCAGTTCCTAATCATGTGACCACTGACCATAAGGTACTTGTAAGAATGGCCAAGCCCCAGGCTAGGGTTAACCTGAAAAGGAGTATCATTCCCACAATCATGTGATGTGAAAGTGGTGGTTGTGCAAGATGCATAACATCCACCTTTATTATTCAAATAAGTCCAGACCATTTCAGAATTGACCTGTTACACATCTTGTGCAACTACCATTTTCATATTACATGATCATGGAAGAGATACTCCTTTTCAGATAACCCTAGCTTAGGGTCTAACTATTCTTACAAGTAACTTATGGTCAGTTGTCACATAACTAGAGATCTGGGATCTTCCCAGGATCTGCCCATGGATCTTTCCTCTCAAAATATGGATGCTATCTCCTTGAATCTGATGAATCCTCAGATCTGCATCTATAATCTTATCTGTGGCAGAGATCCCTGTCCTTATATGTAACCCTGATCTTCCATTATAAGTCTTCTCTTCTCTTCCATTATAATCCCTTAATCCATGAGGCCACTGCCTTACTCTTCATATTTACTCCATATTTTATTCTCTCTTATTTAATAATGTGTTCTTACTGCTATTGGTGTCCATAGATAGCAGTACTCTAGGGTAGGCTAGTGTAGTTGGTCTGTGTGCCTCCCTAGGCCATATATAAGGGGTAAGTATAAGTAGTCAAGTCTCTTCAGACTTGATCACTTGTATTCTTGCTTAAAGCACTTCTTTGGTCCCAGCCCTTTCCAGGTCAAGCCCCTATTTGCACAGGCATGAGTCTCTTCCAAGTCCTCCTTTATTGATCCCTCTTTGATTGCTTCTCTCCAGAGCCTCCTCTAGGAATTTTCCTTTTCATGTTTCTTCTCTTGCTCTTCATCTAGTTATAGCCTCTGGGAACCAGAGTTATAACATGACCAAAGAGTTTGACATCATGATCTAGTACAAGGTTTCTGTCTACTTAGTGATTGCTCTCTCAACCTCAACCTTATCTGCATTATCCACCACCACTATTCCTCTGATCTCCACATATAGCTCCAACAACTTCTCTGTTACTGCATTAACCTTTCTATCCTTCTAACTACTTCCTAGATCCCTCTTAGTATCCTCCTCTACCTCTTATGCCCTATTTAAGGCAATAACCAGCTACCCCAGCAGCTGGTTCTGCCTTCTCTTTTTTCACCATACCTTTCCACTTACTTCTCTTACTACTGCCTCCATTAGGCAATAGCTCCCAGCTACCTGACAGAGATCTTCCTTCACCTTCTCCAAACCTGCCTTTCTATGTTATGCACCACTCTGAGTGCAATCTGAATATACTGCAAACAACCAGTGAGTGACAGGAATAACAATAACAAGAGGGCTTTTGGCTAGTGGCCCCAAACTAGGCTTGTGAGTCTTGAATAAGAGGAACCCAAATTAGCACCAAGAATTCCCTAGTGTTCAGGTGAAGGAGAGAATCCAAGGAAAAGGGTAATCAAGATACAAGTGATCAAGACTGGAGAAACTCCAGGTCTTGCCCACTCTCTATATATATATTACCAGAGGGCACAGCCTTATACACAGGATAACTAACTACTATCTATATAAACCAATAGCAGTAATAACTCATACCTTCTTTAAATAGGAATAGGGCATAGGGCATGATCTAGGAATAAGACAAGGGCCTCACAGATCAAGGGATATAGAAGAGAACCATAACCATAAGGATATGGGAGAATGAAATGCATTAGGGTCAATGGATATGAATATGGCATGGCTATCATAAGACCAAGGAGATCCATCTGGATCTCTGCCACAGATCTGATCCTAATCTAGATCCTTCAGATCAGATATCATCAGCATTGATCTAAAATCTTATCTGAGATCCAGTCACATCATGTGATTAACCCATTAGTAAGGGATACTCTGATATAACAAATCAACACCTAGCCTAGGGTTTATTCTTATATGGCAGGTGAGTCCCATGGTCACATGAAGAAACCATCAGTGTATGATGGGATTGTAATATTCATGCTTTCTTTTTAGCTTTCCTTGGCTGGAGTACTCACATCTTGCCTTGGCCTTCATGCAGGCTATACATAATATTAACTTGCTGGGGCCTACCTTGCAGTTGAGCCTGCAGTCCTTGCACCTCTGGCATACCAGACCCTCCTTGGCTCTTCTCTTGCTCTTTTTACTCTCTGCTTTCACCTGGGCTTGATGGATTTCATCCATTTAAAGGGTCAGGCTCATTATGAGGTTAGTAATAGTATGTCCATTAACTTACCCATTTTTGGATGGACACCATTAATCTCTTGACCTCCTGCCTGGCAACCTCCTCCACTTTCTTCTAAGCCTTCTCTGCCTTTCTCTAAGTCTTCTCCCTCCATGCCTTCCCCTGTCATTTTCACTTAGCATACTTTGTGTTGCCAAGCCCCTCATTATCATCAATATACTCCTCCAGGTGCTCATTAGACCATGTCTGAGTATTTGCATATGAATATATAATGGATAGAGATGCTTTGGAAGTATTACTTGAAGTAGCAACCTTTTTATGGGCTTATAATCAATTATATTTCAATACTTACTCTAACTGAATGCTATAAGGTTATTTATCTAGCAGCATTTAAGGATTCAGGTCTTAAAAGGGGAATACTGTCATATTCCATGCCTTCCAAGTCTACTCCTTCTATCTCTAATGCAACTCTGGTTGACCCTAAGTTGCATACCATCTAGTTCCCTTACTTTTGTTTCATTCTTTCTAATGATATCTACAACTTTGTATTTATTAACTCCACACCTTTTCAATACTACTCCATAGTTACTTCATAGCTACTATGTTATTTTCCTTCTGTTCCTGTCCCCTGTTTTCCTTTGCTTTTCTCTGTTACCTTTTTATTTCAGTCTGACAAGATTGAACATTGTCCTCCCTGACATCTCCATTTGTCTCTTAGATATCTAGACACCTGCTTCAATTCTAAGTTGGTACCTGTCTCATATTACTACACTATTCTGCTCACTGAAGTATAAATACTGTAGCCTTATATCTTATACCTTAGTCTGAATATCAACATTAACAACCCCATTGCCTCTAATGATTGTGCTTGATGCTACTCTTTCCCTTGACCTAATATCATAGTTCCTCCAGGTTCAGTACTCTCCCTGACTCTCTAACCTGACTCTGACCTCTTTGTAAATTAAGGCATCCAGTACTAGTATAAGAGTATATCACATATAATATAGCCAAGCCCTGCTTGTTCCAGAGGTACCTGGAGTATTCCCAGAAGTATGTCCTGAGTTATAACATCTCACCTGCCTTCACTGGTGACCTGGCCATAATTAGGCTCACTACTCACTTTGCTGCCCTAATCCTCAATCCTCCTTATCCTTGCAGTTTACCTGTTCTTTTCATTATATCTGTTGCACCATGTGGCATACTTCTGCATCTTATGCACCTCCTCCATCTTTATATCACTTCAACTATAACAACAATGTTATTGACAATGTTGGCTGGGTTAATATCACCAGATTCCCTGCTACCTTTGATTAATTGTCTAAATGACTCTTTAGACCCACTAAAGGTGGTAATGCTATGATTACTTTCTTTCTTTTCTTTGATTACTCTAGTCTTAGCTTCAGACTTCTCACTCTCTAAGCTTTCTTGTTACATTTTGGACCTTTTATTGTCTGAAACTCTTTGACTTAGTGATTATTACTCTTTATCTGCTTTTTTCATATTAATTACTTAGTTTCTGACTCTTTGGTATTCCTTGACATTCTATCCATTTCCAAATGGACACTTAGTTATCATCTTTGACTCATCTAGTGGAGCTAGAATCTAGTTTACTTGTACTATAAAGTAGCATACTTTGCTTCCTATCTTCTTATGCTACTTCTACCTTGACTGTCATTATCTCCTTGAATACCTTGTACTTTGACCCACTTGAATATATCTTGGATTACCTTGAACTTCTTGATCTTCAACCACTATATTGAAGCCCTGACTTGGCAAGTTCCAGTGTTCCTGCCTCACTTTTACCTCTACTAAGAGGCTTATGGTGCTGTTCCACACTTGCACCATTTCTTGACCTAAGGCTAATTACTATTGAGCCTTCCTTGAATCCTTAAACTAGAAAATGTTTATAAGGTCTACATTAGTCCCTTGTTATATTCTGGACCACCATGTTCACTTTATAACATCTCCAATGCAACTCTGGTTGGAGATTACCCTTAAGCTATATGCTGGCTAGTTCCCATTTACCTCATTCTTTGTCTATCTAATGATACTTACAATTCCTTATGTATACTTTCATGTCCTTCTGACATAACTTTGTAGTCCTTCCAGCCTTATTTCCTGTTCCTTGCCCTCCTTGCTTATTCTCTGTCATCTGTTAGTTTTATCTTTTAGTTTTATCCTGGCATGACATTGTCAGTATTATATCTAACATCTCCATTTGTATCCAGATTGCATTAACATTAGCTTTTGCTTTTGAGATAACTTCTATCTTATTTCCTTCCCCTTGTTGGATAATCCACTTCTCCAAGATATAAGTACTGTAGCTCTGTATCTTGTACCCCAGTTTGAATATCAACATAATTTAGCTGTTATAATGTTTTTTTTTTTTCATTTTTTTCATTTTTTCACTTTTTTTGACTCTTCACATGTTACATCATATGACCCTGGAAACCCTTATCCTTTCACTATTTTCACATCTTTACCATTTTATCTCTTCACATAGTCATGATCTAGACTGGTTTAGACTATAATATTATGTCTTATGGTTAGTGCATGTTTACTTAGTCAGATGCTTCTCTTTGTTATGTGCTCAGCAAACACTGATGGTCTTGTCACATGACCATAAAACTCACTTGCCTAAACAAGGTTAACTCTTGTCATAGGTTTGGTCTTTATTCAGAGTATTCTCTAATGCATAATAATAGTTACTGTTATGCACCATGTATAATCACCACTTTCATATCACATGATCATGGAAGATATACTCCTCTTCAGGAAACTCTAACTTGAGGTTTGACTATTTATAAGTACCTTATGGTCAGTGGTCATGTAATAGGGGATCTGCCCTAGATCTTCCCTATCAGATTATTAATGTATTTCTATGGATCTGATGGATCTCAGATCTACAATCTCATCACATCTGTGGCAGAGATCCCTGTCTACCCTGATCTTTCATTATGAATCTTCTCTTCTATTCCATTTCTTACTCTATACATGAGGCCACTGCCTCATTTCTTCATATCTGCTCCATGCCTTTCCCTCTCTTATTTAAAAGTGCACTCTTACTGCTAGTGGTGTCCATAGTTAGCAGTAGCTTAGGGTAGGCTTAGTATAGATGGTCTGTGCACCACCTTGGGCCATATATAAGGGGGCAGGTATGGATAGTCAAGTCTCTTTATATTTGATCACTTTGTATCTTGCTTTTAGCACTTCTTTGAATTTCAACCCTTTCTGGGCTTAGTCCTCAGTTGCTTGAGTCCCAAGTCTCTTTCAAGTCCTTCTTCATCAATTCTCTCCTTGGTTGCTTCTCTCCAGAGCCTCCTTTGGATTATTCTCAGTGTTCCTTTTCTTGATTCTCTTCTAGGTATAGCTTCTGGGATCCAGAGTCATAACAGTTACTTGATATGGCAGATTTCTAGATAAGATCTAGATTAAGATTGATATGTGGCAGTGATCCAGGTGGAATCTTCTTGGCCTTATAATGGCCATGTCTTATTTATGTCTGCTGTTCCTGCATCTTCCCTTTTATTCTCTTATATTCTCATGATATGGTTTTCTTCCTATATACCTAATCCATGAGGTCACTGCCTTATCCCTACCCTATGCCCCATGCATCCTTATTTATCAGCATGTGTACTTACTGCTATTGATTTATAGATAGTAGTTACCAATCTTATATATGGTTTGTGTGCCACTGCTAACAATATATATATAGATAGGAAGAGACTTGGGATTCCCCAGTCTTGACCTCCTGTAAAATTCAGCATCTTTACTCTCTTCTTTCACTAGTTACCATGTAGTAATCCCAGAAAGATCCTTATTTTTTGACTTCTCTCTTTGTTGTGGATATTTGTTAAACCCTCTCCTTTTCTCTATCTGCCTAGTTGGGGAAACTAGTTACAAAAGCCCTCTATCATTGTTGTTTATTAACTGTCACATGCTGGTCCACATTATATATAGGAAGCTCCTTGGTTTAGTACATAACACTCTTCTGCCATTGAATGGCTAACTGAGCAGTAGTTTAGAGTAGGCCAGACTTACATGGTCTATGCATACCTTTGTACAGTATATAAAGGCTCAGTTCACAGCCTAGATTTTCCCAGTCTTGTGTACTTGAGCCTTATCACTTTATATAAGTTACTTGATTTAATATCCTTCCTTTTGCCTAGTTCTAGTTAATCTAGTCAAAGTCAACTCTAGTTATCTGTTATGGGGCTTTGCCCATTTTAACCTTGATACTTGAGATATCCTTGATGAATGCTTCTATCCTTGAACTGTAAGCAGGGCTTTTGTGCTAGTGGCCCCTAACTAGGCTGCTAAAAAGAAAGAAGATATGGTGGTCCTGTGTAAAGTCTAAGATCAGCAACCAGAGGAGTCCCTGCCAGAAGTGAGCTCAACAGAATCCCATCTTGAGACAGCAAAGAGATCTAGTGGGCTACTTGTATAATTTCACAGGTAATTAGTCTAAAGAACAAGTAGAGCAAGACTGGGGAAAACCCAGCTTGCACTTCCTGCCTTATATATTGCCAGGGTCTGTGCACAGACCAAGTACAGGGAGCCTACCCTAATGTCTGTTATCTATGGTCACCAATTGCAGTAAGGCCTATATTAAATAAATAAGGGAAAAGCATGAAGTGGGAATAAAAAGTGAGACAGTGACCTTATGGATCAAGGGATTGGAATGGAAGAAAAGCCATACCATGAGAATGTGGGAAAATGAAAGTGCACAGGATCAGAGATATGAATAAGGCATGGCAGCAACAAGGCTTAGGAAATCCAATCTGGATCTCTGCCACAGATACAGATTCTAATCTAGATCATGAGATCAGATATCATCAGGAACTGTTCCTGGATCTCATCTGAGATCTGCCACATCATGTGACTAATACCTGGTGCAGGGGAATACTCTAATATAAAGAACTTAGCCTTAGCCTAGGATTATTCTTATAAGAATACTTATTTGCATGATTACATGCTCCTGGTCACATGACTATGCAACCATTCACATCACATGCTCCAAAGTTCTCATGGTCATGTGCTTGAGACCATTGTGTTTGCTAGCCATGTAACATTATTAGAGCATCCTTTAGAGTAGTAGCCAATCTTTAAGTTTAGTTTAAGTTCAATGCATTGCCTATGCATTTCACCAGCACTTACTTTTTTGTTTCTGTGACTTCTTTTTATGTTATAATCAGGTTCTATACTCTTATACCTCTGAGCCCAAGTCCTCTACAGATTGCTTTGCCTCTTCAATTTTTTTTGTTTTCTTCTGAAATCTGGGGCATCAGAACAAGTGCAAGATGCACCACATAAGATAAAGCCGAGCTCTATTTGACTAATACCAGGGTCTTATCTCAGGCTGCTATTAGATTTTTAAGTCTGTTAGCAATATTAGGAATAAGAAAGTTAGTGATAACCAAGAAGAGTACTTGGGGTTCATAGCCCATTAAGAGGAAGAAGGGGAACTGGCTAATAATAGAGTGAAAGTGTTGGTTGTAAACAAATACCACATGGAAGATCTATTTAGCCCATCTGACAGGGTTTACTTTACAATAAATGCAGGAGTAGGTCTTGAGTTCTTGATTAACTCATTCTGTTTTACCATCAGTTTGTGTATAATATGCAGTAGACAAGGAAAGATTATAGTTTAAGAGCTTTCCAAGCTCTCTAGCAAAGATAAAGGCAAATTATGGGCCTTAGTTGGAGATGATCTTGTTATAAAGATCAAATCTAGAGTAAAATTTGCTAAGAAAAAAGGTGGCAATACTCTTGGCAGATGCAGTTTTCATGGTAGGATAGAAAATTACCCCCTTAGTAAGCACTTGGTTAACCATGATCAAAAGAAAGTTAAAGTTGTTCAAAACAGAAAGATCAGTAATAAAGTTACAGAAAATTTGCTAGAAGGAATGGGTAGCAGTGGATTTAATTGGTAAAAGTGGAGAAATGAAAGAGTAAGTATTGACCTTATTTTGCTGGCAAATAGCACAGCTGTCAAGTAAAGAGATTACACCATAAGAATTCCATAGAGATCAATTGTTTTATTTTAAGATAGCCAGGATAACCAGCAGTTGTATGGTCATGACAGTGGAAGAGAATTGAGTGATAAAGAGAGTTATTGTTAAAACTGCTAAAACTATTAACTCTCAAATGAACTTAGCAAATCTAGTTCACTATACTGTCAAACTAATCCTAAGAGTACTAAATGGCCTTCTAGGCCAAGCATACTGCTAGACTATAAAGAAAGGCTAGAGGGGATAAAAATCTAGATATAAAATGCTGTTAGAATTCAGGGTAATAGCAAAAAAGAACTCCAGAACGAAACTCCAGGTTAGGCATACTAGTGATATTTAACCTATAAGTAAGGATATAACTTTGGGGGCTTTCAAAAAAGTCTGGAGATTCCAGAAGAGATTAAGAAGAGCTTTTCTTGGATCAAACAGAACTTAACTTCACCTTATGTGATATGTCCTTGCATAACTCAGTGTTCTGATTTTCAAAGAGGTTGAAGGATAAGAAAAGAGCAGTCTCATGGCTCAACACAAGGGACAAGCAAGACAAGAAGTGTCAAGCCTAGTTATAATAAGATCAAGCCCTTAAAATTTCCTTAAGAATTTCATTAAGGCCTGAAGTTACTTGAGAATGAACTGGAGATTCAAAGGATAAGCTAAGAAGCTTGGTTAAAATGAGGATAAAATCAAGATGGGGAGGTGTTTTCATTAATATTCAAACTACAGTATTATATAGAAGTTATAGTACTTATAGCTCTAAAGTAGCAAAAGGTCTAAGCAAGAAAGGAAGATAAGACTGGAGTTGTCTTAGAAGTGAGAGCAGATACCAATGCATCTTGGAAACAAATGGAGATGTCAGAAATAATAGCATCAAAGCATATCAGACTAAAATAAAAAAATAGTAAAAAGATGCAAGAGTTAAAATAGAAAAAGAAAAGAACAAGCAAGAGAGAAAGTACAGATTGGAAATGGAATGGTCTGAAGAGGATAAAGTAAGAAATAAGATATACTAAGTAACCTGAAATGAAACAAAGCTAAAGTTAGAATAGAGTAGAATAGAAATAGAAAATTGAAGAAGCTGTAATAATACTAGGGCAAGAAGAACATGAATATAACTGGGATGGAGTAAAGTAGTGGTGGGAAGGCCAGAGTTGAATAAAGGAGAATCAGGAACTAGTATTGTTATAATGCATATTTTCCCTTTTATTTCATTTTTCACCCTGTTGCATTTTTCTTTAACTCTTCACATGTTTACATCACATGACCATGTCATATCTTCACTATTTTACATTTCACACCTTCACCACTTCACACTTCACTAGGTCTAGACTAATCTAGCCTATGATCTCATATTACCTGTTTCTCTCATGTATTTCTAGACTTTTACACTCTTTCTGCTATTGGGCAGCTTACTGTACACTACTGTAGGGCAGGGCATACCCTCCTGGTCCATGCTCAAGATGCAATAGTATAAAAGGGATCCAATTCCAAGCTGGAGTATCCAGTCTTGTGCACTTGAATCTCTAAGGTTTTTACAAGTTTCTTGACTTAATATTCCTCTTGCCTAGTTCTCCTAGCCTCTAGTTCAAAATTTAGGCTTCAGAAGAAACCCTATCAGTAGCAGTAGCACACATCAAGGCTATAGGTATAGTTGCTCAAAGTCTTGCAGTGTAACAAGTATGATTTACTGGCAAGTACTAAGTGCAGAAAACCAAGTAGAAGCTGGGTTAAAATTGAATTTAGAATATGGGATATAATAGTTATTGGCTGGAATAAATACAGTCAAGGTAGGTCAGAAGTTCATTGTGGAGTTCCCAGTCCATGAAATAATTAAGTTAAGCAGGAAGAATAGAAGAGTTTTTCCATTTCTAAAGAGTTGAGAGATAAAAAGGGTTATCACACTAGTGATCATGGATATGTGTATAAAGTATAGCATTAATGACATGACAGAGGAGGTTTTCCGGGAAAATAGTGACTTTAGTATTGTCAGGAGCCAATAGAAGACAAAGATCTGGATAATAAGAAAGAACATTAGAGACTACAAGAAAAACACATGGGCAATGCATCAAATTGAAAACCTGGAAAGACTCTTAGACTACTATTCTGATGGGTGCTCTGAATGACTAGAGTTGACTTTGACTTGATTAACTAGAACTAGACAAGAGAAATGGTGAAATCAAGTAACTTATATAAAGCATAAAGCTCAAGTACATAAGACTGGGGAGAATTTAGGCTATGGACTGAACCTTTATATAGATTGCAAGAGTGTGCACAGACCATGTGGGTCTGGTCTACCCTAAACTACTTGCTCAGTTAGTCATTCAATGGCAGAAAAGGAGTATCTAATTAAACTAAACATGTACTAATTATAAGGCATGACATTATAGTCTAAACCAGTCTAGATTATAATGTTTGAAGAGGTGAAGATGTGAAGAGTGTGAAGAGGTGAAAGGTAAAGGGTTCACAAGGTCATGTGATGTGATGTGTAAAGAGTGAAAGAAAAGTGAAAAGGTGGTAAAAATGAAAAAACATTATAATAGCAAGAGTAAATCTAGCAATGTGATAAAGCTGGATATTATAGTTAGTGAGATTGAGAAGCCAGTGGACTTGTTAGCAGTTCAAGGTTTGTGATACATGAAAGTACAGTGGCTTAAAAAACTGTCCCAATATTTGCATGTTTTGCACTAAATGCAATGGCTATCAATAACTACTAATTATTATGCTAGGTTATAAGTGTATAAAATGCAGTACTTGCTCTTTGCTTTCTATTGGTTCAATAATCAAAGCATTTGGTTATGTTTTGATAACATGGCAACCATATCAAAATAACAACTTATTGAATTAGGTTTTTGACTTTAAATAGAATATGGTATTTAGTACCTGATATGACCTCCCTTGGCCTTGATAACTGCTCAAATCCTTTTAGGTATGCTTTCTATCCATTTTTAACACTTTTTCACAGAAATCCTTTTCCACTCTGCCATTACTCTATTCCATAATTGATGAACTCTTGTAGATACCTTCTTATGACCTAAAAGGCATTTTTTCAAATGACCTCAAGTGTGTTCAATAGAATTAAGGTCTGGAAATTGGGCAGGCCAATCCAGAAGCTTGATATCTTGCTTTTTAAACCAGATTTGAGCTTTTTTAGAGGTATGCTTGGGATTATTATCTTGCTAAAAGATAATTTCATCTGAAGGAATTCCAGAATTCTTCATGCTCTGCAACAATTCTTTCTTCAAAATTGCCACATATTGTTTAGCATCCATTTTCCCCTTAACTTTACTCAAAACTTTCACACCATTCCATCCAATACAGCCCCATATCATGAGTGATTCTTCTCCAAACTTAACTGTACATTTGATCTCCTTAGAAATTATCCCCTCTTCTTTCTTTTTTCACACATATTCTTGTCCATTTGATCCAATTCTATTGATTTTAATCTTATCTGACCAAATTATCCTCTTCCAGTCCTCCACAGTTCAATGCTGGTACTTCAAAGCAAAGGCCAACCTGCTTTTTCTATGAATAAAAGAAAAAAAAAGATTTTTTCTTCTTTACCATAGCTTTTAGAGAAGCTTTCTTGAGATTATTGGACTTTCCAGTAAGAATTTGTGGAACAATAGCATACTTGTTAGTAGGAGAAAGTTTGAAGAATAATCACTATAATGATTTTCTTTCTCTGGCTTGATTTTCTAAAGGATCCTAGCCACAGTAGACTTCCCTAGACCAGTTTGAGATGCAATTTTCCTAAAGGAAAGATCAAGAGAGGCATAAGAGATAATATTATCTCTTTAAGTAGCAGAAAGATATTTTATAATGAAAATAAGGGAATTTATTTGTGATGGTAGGGTTTATATATGCTGCAGACTAATTAATGACACCAGAGTGACATAATATATTACTTACCTAAGATGTATAATTATCTTACAGTACTTCAGGATCCAATATATGTAATGGGAATTCAAAGTTAAAAAACTGATCCAATGAGTTGTCATTTTAATATAGTTGCCATGTTATCAAAACATAACCAAATGCTTTGATTATTGAACCAATAGAAAGCAAAGAGCAAGTACTGCATTTTAGACACTTATAACCTAGCATAATTGAAATGGCTACACTGAACTGTTGCTGAAACTGTGACTCATCCTAGTGATCGCGTTCTAACTCAAGAGACTGGGTCTTTAGCTAGACCCCAGTGAAACTAGGCAAGAGAAAATATGGAGAAGGTCAAGGACTTGTATAAAGCACAAGGCTCAAGTGCACAAGACTGGGAAAACCCAGCTTGGGCCAGCCTCCTTTATATATGCTACAGAGATGTGCACAGACCATGTAAATGGCTCCGGCCCTAACTATGCTACAGTCAGCCAACCAATAGCAATAAGGGAGCGAGTACCTTAGCAGTTCCATGAGGAAACTGCCAGGCAATGATGTCATGGTCTAGGCTGTGATATGTGAAATGAGTGAAAATGTGAAGGAGTGAAATGTGAAGATGTGACATTGTGAAAGTGTGAAGAGGTGAAAAGTAAAAAGGTGAAAAGTAAAAAGGGTCTCATGGTCATGTGATGTGAAAATTGAAAAGTGATTATAACAATAATAATTAGTAGTTATTGATAGCCATTGTATTTAGTGCAAATCATGCAAATATTGGGACAGTTTTTTGAGCCACTGTAAGACTGGGCATAAATGATTTTTGAGTAAACAATGGTAAAATCTTTATCCTGGTTCTTAAAGGAAATATGCTGGCTAAAATCCTCTTTAAAGCTGGCCATTTTGGCTGGTAAAGAAATATAAAGACTAAGGTCATCAATATAAAATGCAATAATACAGATGCCAGATTTATAGTAATGGATAAAGACATAGAAGTCAGACATGCAAGTAGTAAATCCAAGTTCAAGAAAAATGGATTTCAGCTTTTTATACCAGAGGTGATTGAATTAACACAGATCATAGAGTATCTTCTGAAAAAGCCATTTTATTTGATGCTCTAGGCCTTTAGCAGCAAACATGGGAGGCTGTTTAATATAAGCAAGTTGATTAAAGGGCATATTACTGTTGAGAAAGGCCAAGTTGACATTAATAACATGGATTTCCCA
Organism: Pulveroboletus aff. viridisquamosus; assembly: GCA_038088935.1. Lineage (NCBI taxonomy): Eukaryota > Fungi > Basidiomycota > Agaricomycetes > Boletales > Boletaceae > Pulveroboletus > Pulveroboletus aff. viridisquamosus. The sequence continues at coordinate 14,129 of JBBPJW010000678.1, forward strand.
ATTAAGTGTGGCAGCAATGATATATAGCAGACAAATTGACTTGATTAGGCAACTGAAGCAAAATGTTTATTAAAATTAATATGAAGTTTTTAAGTAAAGTCATATATGACAAGGCAGGCTTTTGTTATATCCCACCAACTTCTAAATCAACTTCATTTTTCTGGGTTAACTCCAGGTACTTGAATTTTTATCAGTTATTCTCCTTTTTTTTTCACCTATCCTTTGTATTACTTAATAGTACTTCCAATATTTTTACATTTAACTCTGCTCTTTTCCAACATATCTCTAATATTATTCTGTATATTCTTCTGACTTCTTTTGTACCCTTACCTCTAGCTTTATGTGGACATTGTTTTATGGTAATATTTATTATCTGCCCTTCCTAGACATCTTCTATTATATCTTTATTTATTTCTAGAATTCATTGATATCTATTCTTGCTTCTAAAGATAACTTCTGTTTTGACTTCATTCTCTCTTAAATAATATATCTCCTTATAGTGCTTAAGAAGCTATCCCTGGCTATAATACCTTAGTTTGAACATTAACTAAAATACCTCCTGTTTGTATTATTTACTCTTATCCTGCTTAAGCCTTTAGACTTCTTATTCTTAACCCTTTAGATTATCTCTGATGCTCTGGACCTCTGAGGCTGACTTCTGGCTGTTTGGGCTGCTCTTTTCAAAATATGGAATTATTCCTGCTTATTATATCTGAATTGAACTCTACTTATTCCTTTCATTACTTCTCTTTGAGCTTTAAGCAAGCTCTTCTCTAAATTATCCCCTTTTATAAATTTGGGACCTCAAGAGTATTATAGGGGCACATTACATAAGGTGAAGCCAAAGTTCCTATTATAATCACTTTAAAAACTTCCTAAAATTCCTTCAGAAGCATTTAGAGTGACACTGGTCAAACTAGTCCTTTTTTCCATCTTTCAAAATGGTTAAATGGGTTTTGTCAGTGAGCCTAATAGTTTTGACAGTGTTGTATTATAGGATGTGACCAGAGGTATTGTACTTGATGCAAAAAATCCATTTGATATCAATAGCATTATAGCTGGCAGGGAGCTTAACAAGCTTATAGATTCCAAGTTAAGCAATTGCATTAAGTTTATTGCACATGGCCTGCTCTTATTTTGTACAGTCAGGTGAGTTCATTACCTTATGATATGTGCAGAAATCTTCTCTATATGCAATATGGACATTTTTATCAGATAGGCCAGGCACAGGAACCTCATTATCCTCTGCATTAGACACACATGGGCTGGAATCTAAGAAATTAAATTATTGTCAGAGTTCTTGTTAAAACAGCACTCAATGGTTGTTAGACTCTGTTAACTCTAATCTCTAGGTTCTAAAAGGAACTTCTAGTTCAAGCATACTATTAAAACCATAAAGGATTCTAGAGAGGGTAAGCTCTAAATACAAGAGACTACTAGGACTTAGAGGAACAGAGAAGAAAAACTCCAGAAGCAAACTTCAGAGTTGGGCATACTGATGTAATTCAATCTGTGGGTAAAAACATAGCTCTGGGGGCTTCTGAAAAAGTCTGGAGATTTCTGAAAGGTCAAGAAGAGCTTTCCTTGGGTCAAATAGGACTTGGCTTCATCTTTTGTGATATACCCTTATATAACTCAGTGTTCTAATTTATGGAGGATTGAAGGTGGAAAAGAGAGCAGTCTCATGGCTCAATATAAAAGACAGGTAAGATGAGGAGCATTAAGCCTAGTTATAATAAGAGCAAGCCCTTATAATTTCCTTAAGAATTTCATTAAGATTTGAAGGTACTCCAGAGTAAACCAGAGGGTCAGAGAATAAGCTGGAAAGCTCAGTCAGAGTAAGAATGGAGTTAAAATGGAGGTGTTTTCATTAATATTTGAGCTAAGGTACTATATACAGGAATTACAGTACTTATAGTTTCAGAGTAGCAAAAGATCTAAGCAAGAAAGGGAGATAAGACTGGAGTTGTATTAGAAGCAAGAGCAGATGCCAATGCATTTTGGAGATGAATGAAGATGTCAGAGATGACAGTGTCAAGTTATGTTAGATTAAAACTGAGAGATAATAGAAAAATGCTAGAGTCAAAACAGGAATAAGAAAGGAAATAAGAGTAAAAGAAAGTACAGAGTTGAAACAGAGTAGTCTAGAGAGAACAACATGGGAACTAAGATATACTAAATAATTGAGAATAGAAATGAAGCTAAAGTCAGAATTAAGGCAAAAAGAAAATGGAGGGTCAGAGAAGCTATACTAATAACTAGGCAGGAAGAGTACAAACACAGCTGGAGTTGAATGAAATAGTAACAAGAGGATTGGAGTTGCATGGAGGAAAATCAAGGGCTAGTATGGCTTACTAACAAGCACTGAGTATGGAAAACCAAGTAGAAGCTGTTATGGCTCCAGCCTAACACGCAGTCACACGTGATTGTGAGAGTTCTCCAGTAGCATGTGATGCAGGTCATGTGACCAAGAGCACGTGATCATGTGAAGGAGCAGCCTTATAAGGTCAAGCCCTAGGCTAAGGTTAGTAGTTCTCCTATGAGTATTCCCCAGCACTTGTGAGGTCATGTGATGTGGCTGGATCTCAGATGAGATCTTAGATCAGTCTCCGATGATATCTCTATGGAGATTAGGATTGGCATCTGTGGCAGAGATCTAGATAGATCTCCTCAGCCTTCAGGCAGCCATGCCATTCTCATAGAACCAGGGTAGTACTTCCCTTCCATTCTCCCACATCCTCATGGTGTGGCTTCTCCTCTCCATCCTATATTCACGAGGCCCTTGCCTCACTCCTACCACACGATCCATGCATTCCCTTATCTATTATGGAGACAAGCTACTTAGGCTATTGGTGTCCATAGATAGCTAACATTAGGGTAGGCTCCCTGTAGTTGGTCCGTGCACCTTGACCAGCAATATATAAGGCAGGGAGTGGTAAGCTGAGGTCTCCTCAGTCTTACTCTCTTGTCTCTTAGCTGAGATTATACAAGAGATCTCTACAATCTCCCGGCTGTCCCTCTTAAAGGGATCCCCCTGAGCTCTCTAGGGTTAGACTCTGACTCTCTCTTGCCTAGTTTAGGGCCACTAGTACAAAAGCCCTAGCAGTAGTGAGGAAGGTGCTCACCAAGGTATCAGTGAAGTATCAAGGATATGGGTAGTCACCCATAACAGAAGCTGTGTCAGAATTGAGTCCAAATTATGGAATATAACAGTTCTATTGCAAGATTTGTATGGCAGTGGAGATTATCTGTCAAGCCTTAATAGCAGTGATATGAGTAGATTGGATATAAGGGAGTGGCAGAGGTTGTGAAGTGGGAACTACCTGCTATTCCTTGATACTTGAGATGGCCTTGATGGACACTTTTTCCTTGAACCTTCTGTAGTTTTTGTTCTAGTGGCTACAACTAGACAACTTTGTAGTTGGAGCCAAGTGGACTCTTGTATAAACTTGAGGACTAGACAGAGAGCGAGAGCTGAAGAGGGATCCAACTAGGATTAGATCTTAGATCACTTCTGTAGGTTTTAGACTAGAGGTCAAGAGAGCAAGACTGGGGAAACCCCAGCTTGCACCCCCTGCCTTATATATTGTCAATCATGGTGCACAGACCATGTACAGAGGGTCTACCCTAAAGAGTGCTATCTGTGGACACCAATAGCGTAAGTAGCTCCTGCCTCTAAATAGATATAATAGGAATGCATGGGGCATGAGGTAGGAGTGAGGCAGTGGCCTCATGGATCAAGGGAAGGGGAATGGAAGAGAAGCACTAGTCCCTGAGGGCATGGCTGCCTGGTGGCCAAGAAGATCCCATCTGGATCTCTGCCACAAATCAGATCCTAATCTAGATCATAAGATCAGATATCATCAGATAGATCCAGATCTCATCTAGAGATCTGCCATATCATATAACTGTTAGTGTGCTTAAAGGAATACTCTGATATAAGAGAAAGGATTTAGACTTTAGCCTAGGGTTTGCCTTATATGGCAACTCATTCACATGGTCACATGCAACTGATCATGTGACCAGCATATCTCGTGCTCTACAGTTCCCACGGTCACGTGAGACCACTGTGTTAGGCTGGAGCCATAACAGGTTGCTCTACACAGTTAGATAAAGGAGAAGAAAGATTAGGACAAGTAATGGATTGCTCAATATGTCAGGTGGAGCAGAGAGAGGATCAGGGCAAGTAATAGATATCTGGCTGGAGTTATTATCATTTGGATCAGAGAAGAATAAGTGGAGTGAGGCATAGTGAAATTGATACTTCTTCTTAGCTGGAAAACTATTATAATGGCCAATGATATTATCAAAAATAGCATGGGCCAAAATGTAAATGGTATATTTGGCAGGCAGATAGAATTACCAGCCCTTTTGAGTCTCTAAATAGCCAACAAAAATAGCATGCATATCACAAGGGTCAAGCTTCTGATAAGTAGATACATTATCAAGGATATAGATAATGCAATCAAACTGGTGGAGGCAAGACATATCTGGTTTGAATCTATATCATGCTTCATATGTGTTATGACTCCAGCTTGTGATGAGAGCCAAAAGGAGCAACAATGAGGGCAGAATGCAGAAAAACACTAATTATACAAGGGCTAGGGCAAGAATAAGAGAATAATACCCAAAAAGGACCTTGAAACTGAGGAAGCAGATCAGAAGAAGCCAAAGAAAGCTAGTGGCACAAGTGCTCAAGTCTAAGGAGACTTGGCATTGGCCCTGCCACTATATTATTACCTGAACATTGCATAGCTTTTAACCATGTAATATATCTAAAGTATTATATGTACTAAAGTAAGCTAGTAAAAAAAAACACTGAAAATGCTAAATAGAAGGAAAAGTTATAAAAATATGGGATAAAGCCAGGAAGGAAATGAGTTTAAGTGCTGAGTTTTAATATAGATAATATAGTTTGCAGCCTCTGGCCACAAGAAAAGGGGCAAGCCAGAAACAATAAGAATAGTGTGAATATAATTAATAAGAGTGTGGTTAAGCCACTTAGAAACACCAGTTTGTTCAGGGGTCTGTAAAGTGGAGGATTTCCAGTGAATTCCCTTCTATTGCATTAAAAAAATCCAAGCAGAGCCCATATAAAGTTTAAATAGACTTCTTATATGATTTTTCCATCTTAGACTTTCAAGCTTTAAGAGCAGCAAAAGCATTACTCTTATAACAGAGAAAGAGAATTCAAATTCAATGGATATGATTATTAGTGAGAGTTAGCATATATTGTGTTCCAGAAACACTGGATGAAAGAGAATTCCCAGAGATCTGAATGAATTAAGGCAAGGAAGCAGCTAGCTCTATCATGTTTAGAGAATAGAAATAAAGCTTATGTTAACTTGCCCAATGTGCATGACTGATAGACTGGCAGATTGCATTTTAAGTCAGCTTTAGTAAGGTGGGAGCCAGTTATTGAACTGCAGGACACTTGTAGTTACTATATTAGAGTAGATAAGTAAGTATTAATCTGCAGGATACTTGTATTCACTAAGTATTCTAATGTAACTATTGGTCCAATGTAGCTATATGCTTATGTAATCAGTAGAGCATAGGTAATTAATAAATTCTAATACCAGTAACAAGTCCAGTTCTGATAAGTAAGTGCATAAATGAATAGTTCAAATGTCCAAGGTTGAAATGGTATTTACTATTCTATCCTTGATTCTCATATACCTTGGTAAATGCTTCTAATGCTATCCTTGAAAAACTGGTGAGGCTTTTAACTAGTGGCCCTGAACTAGGCAAAGAGAAAAAGAGATAAGACCACTACTCTTGTATAAGCCAATAGCTAGCAGTATAAAGCTATATAACCAGCTAAGAGATCAAGAGAGCAAGACTGAGAAAACCTCAGCTTACACTTCCTGCATTATATATTGCAGAGATCTGTGCACAGACCATTACAGGGAGGCTACTCTAAAGTACTACTATCTATGAACATTAATAGTAATAACAGCTCAACTATAAATAAGAAAGGAAGAAGCATGGAGTGGAAATAAAAAGTAAGGCAGTGGCCTCATAGATCAAGGGACTAGAATGGAAGAAAAGACCATACCATGAGAATATGGGAGAATGAAAAGGAAGATGCACAGGATCAAAGATATAAATAAGACATGGTAGCAACAAGGCTAAGGAGACTCAATCTGGATCTCTGCCACAGATCAGATCCTCTATCTAGATCATAAGATCAGATGTCATTGGTAACTGTACCTGGATCTCATCTGAGATCTGCCATATCACATAAGTAATACCTGTGCTAGGAAATACTCTAATATAAGGACTTAGTCTTAATCTAGAGTTATTTTTAATAAGGCTACTTATTTACATGATCACATGCTCATGGTCACATGACTGTAACCATTTGAATCACATGCTCAATAGTTCCCATGGTCACATGCTAGAGACCATTGTGTTCACTAGACATATAACAAAGGTAACATGCCATTGCTTAAGCAGTAACAAGGGTATAATAGTAGAGTAAGCAACATTAGAGTGAAGGTGAGGCACATCTAGATAGTAAAGGTAATCAGCATGGTAAATAGCAGTGAAAATCAGTTTTCAAGACTGAAAAAGCATGTTATTAATTAGCTAACCATTATCTTTTAGCTTAAATAATAAGCAATAATCAGCATCAAAAAGAATATAAAACTTAGTGTTATCAAGCTAGAAGATAGAGATGATAGAAGTAGAGAAAGCTGGAACATGGCAGATATCACATAAGCAGAGAAAAGTAATTCCAAATGGTTAGCTGGCAAGAACCTGGGCTTTACTGTAATCAGAGACAATAGTTCAACCATTATCAAAATCACTAATACTACTACTAATAGCAGTAAAATATGAAGTAAAGGATTGCTGGTCAGCAAGAATGTGGGTTAATATATTAGAGTCAATAATAGATAGTAATAGTACTAAATGGGCATTGAAAATAGAATCCATGGTACAAAGGGGGTCAAATTGAATTATATGAGAACATCAGATGATAGGTGGGCAGGAGTTGCCTCAGTCACCATCAAGCACTTCTCTAATACAATGTTAGAGATCTTATCTTTGCTGTTATTCTCTTGTGTAACTTCCACTTTCTCCTTTTTTCTACCAAGGGTCTTTTTCTTGGTTCTTTTTCTTTCATACTGCCATCCTTTGCATAGCATGTGGTTTTTTCATGTCCACCATGCTGATGGCATGAGCAGTTTGCTCTAGCACTATCAGAGTATTTTGTGAAGTTCCACTAATTGTGGTGGATATAAAAAGCATCTGTTATTATTTTTCCTCAAGAATTTCCAATATAACACTGAACAATGTTGTTATGGCCTTGTCAGATGTATATCCTTGATAAAATAATCCCAAGAATTTGAATTTTTTAAATTAGAAGAAAGGTTTAATAGTAGAATAATGACAGCAAGCCATTCCTGAATCATAAAGTTAGAATTTGTGAGATACCAGACAGCCTCCTGACATTCATTGATATGCACAGATACATCTCTATCACTTGACATATGGTATATAAGACAGCAGAACTAGTATATAACAGATTCTATTCCAACCTGGCTGAATTCTGCTATAAGTAGATTCCATGCATTACTTGGAGCATGGAGGTAAATTATTTTGACTATAAGCTTGGCTTTGATGCAATGCCCAATTATTGCCTTTACAATAGAATTCATTTTTTACAATACTATATAAAAGGTAGTATCTGATGGTTTAAAAAGGGTTTCAATAACAATCTTAGCAAATTATAGTATTCAAATGCTGTAAGCATATAGTGTGCCCATACAATATAGCCAAATTTATTGGCAAGGTAATTATCTTCATTTTGTGGGAAAAAGTGGCTTGCACTTGTGGGCATATTCCAGGATGTGGGCATTATAGAGGTAGTGTTTTGACTAAACATATAGGCATTGTTACACATCTTGTGCAACCACCACTTTTACATCACATGATCATGGGAGAAATACTCCTTTTTAGATAATCCTAGCTTGAGGTCTGACTATTCTACAAGTACCTTATGGTTAGTGGTCACATGACTTTGGGATCTGGGATCTTCCCAGGATCTGCCCTGAATCTTCCCTATCACAGATCTAGTTGTATCTCCTTGAATCTGACAGATCTTGGATTTACATCTATGATTTCATCTGTGGCAGAGATCCCCATCCTTATGTTCTACCCTGATCTTCCATTATGAGTTATCTTTCCTCTTCTATTCCTATTCCTTGATCCATGAGGCCACTATCTCACTTCTTCATTACTGCTCCATGCCTATTCCTCTTCTATTTAATAGTGCATCCTTACTGCTATTGGTGTTTATAGATAGTAGTAGTCTAGGGTAGGCTTAGTTTAGATGGTCCATGCACCACCCTGGGTCATATATAAGGGGCAGGTATGGGTAGTCAAGTCTCTCCAGACTTGATCACTTTGTATCTGGCTTTAAGCACTTCTTAGGATCTTAACCCTTTCAGGATTAGATTCATAGTTGCATAGGCATGAGTCTCTTCTGAGTCCTCCTTGATTGATTCCTCCTTGATTACTCCTCTTTAGAGCCTCCTTTAGGTTTTCCTTTTGTATTTCTTTTCTCACTCTTCATCTAGACATAGCCTTTGGGATACAGAGTTATAACAGGCATAGAATAAAGATAAGACTGAATTTGAATGGATTGTAGTTAGGTCATGGGGCTTATAATCTAATGAAGCTAAGGACTAAATACATGTTAGTTAGTAATACTCTAGTGTACAGTGAGTTTGTGCATATCTTAGTTAAGATAAAGAAATGACTAAGAATATAGTAGAGAATAAAATATAGTATTAAGAAGAAATGGAGTTATCATGTACTAATATGTCGGGTAGGCAACAAGAGGTTTATGCTATTATAGTGAAATGAAAGCTATAATATATGGAGATTATACTATAATCAATAATTTCTACTATAATATATCCCACCAAATAAAAGTCTCATTTATTTATGTAATTGCAGTGTGCTTTGCACACTGGATTGGAATTAGATATTGGGCTAGTTTTTGAAGTCACTATACATGCCCTTTTATAATCTAAAAGGCATCTTTTTAAATAATTCCATATATGTTTAATAGAATTGAGGTCTGGAAATTAAGCAGGCCAATCCAGAAGCTTGATGTCTAGCTTTTCAAACTAGATTTGAGTTCTTCTAGAAGTATACTTGAGATTATTATCTTGCTGAAAGATAATTTCATCTACAGGAACTCAAAATCCTCCATGCTTTGCAATAATTCTTTCTTTAAAATTGCCATATACTGTTCAGCATTTATCTTTTCCTTAATCTCATTCAAAACTTCCATACCATTCCATGCAATATAGTTCCACACTATAAGTGATTCTTCTTTAAACTTAACTATATCTTTGATCTCTTTGGAATTTTTTCTTTTTTTTTTTTTTTTCACACTTT
>JBBPJW010000679.1:0-23526 GCA_038088935.1 Pulveroboletus aff. viridisquamosus
AAAAAGTGTCATAATAGTGTTTATTTTATTATTTTTACTATCTTTTTGTTATAACTCTGGATTCCAGAGGCTAGATCTAGATCTAGAGAGAGAGAGAGGAGGAACACAAAGGAAAACCTAAAGGAGGCTCTGAAGAGGAGCAATCAAAAAGGGATCGACAAAGAAGGACTCAGAAGAGACTCATGCTCATATAACTATGGGTCTAATCCTAAAAGGGTAGAAATTCAAAGAAGTGCAAACTGCAAAGTACAAAGTAATCAAGTCTAGAGAGACTTGACTACCCATACCTGCCCCTTATATATGGCCCAGGGTGGCACACAGATTATCTACACTAAGCCTACCCTAGACTACTACTATCTATGGACACCAATAGTAGTAAAGATACACCATTAAATAAGAGAGGTAAAGATATGGAGCAGATATGAAGAGTAAGGCAGTGGCCTTATGAATCAAGGAATAAGAATGAAAGAGAAAGAAAGACACATAAGGACAGGGATCTCTGCCACAGATGTAATAAAATCATAGATGTAGATTCAAGATCTGTCAGATCCATGAAGATATACCACAATCTTGATAGAAAAGATCAGGGGCAGATCCTGGGAAGATTCCAAATCCCTTATCATATGACCACTAATTATAAAGGTACTCATAAAATAGTCAATCCCAGGCTAGGGTTATCTGAAAAGGAGTGTGTCTCCCACAATTACATAATATAAAAGTGGTGGTTGCAAAAGATGCATAATACTTTTTACTTTTTCTTTGACTCTTTACAAGTTGCATCACATGACCCTGGAAACCCTTGATCATTTTACCTTTTCATATTTTTACATTTCATCTCTTTATACATTATACTCTAGACTGGTCTAAACTATAATGTCATGCCTTATAATTAGTATATGCTTTACTTAGTCAAATGCTTCTTTTTGGCCATTAAATGGCTAACTGAGCAGTAGTTTAGAGTAGGCCAGACTTACTTAATCTGTACACATTTCTGTATAATATATAAAGGCTCAGTTCACAGCCTGGGTTTTTTCCAATCTTGTGCACTTGAGCTTATGCTTTATACAAGATACTTGATTTTAAACTTTTCTCTTGTCTAGTTCTAGTTGGTTCTAGTTAAAATCAACTCTAGTTATCTTAGAGCATTCATCAGAGTATTAGCCATTAGCTTTAGTTTTTAGTCAACATATTGCCCATGCATTTTACTTGCTTTACTAGAACTCAACCCAACTCCAATTTAGCTCCAATCTCTAGCTAAACAATAAGTTATTTTACTGGAAGTTTTTATATTTCAGTTCCACATGAAAACAAAACAAAACCCCTCTTTGGCTCCATTCTCTCTGCCCTTATCTGACCCATTTCCAATATCAACTCTGGTCTTTTCTATTTGCTACTCAGGCCTTGATCTACCTTTGTTCTTTTTTCTAATATTCTTCTGAAGTTCTTTGAACTCTCCACTTTATCTCTTTTTACTCTAGTTTTCACTTCTTCTTAAACATGTTTCAGAACAGTGATTGATGCCTGTCTGTTATTTTGGGCTTTCTAAGGCACTTAATTACCTTTCCCATTTTTCACTGTGGTTTTCCTTTTGTTTTTCTTATTATCCTATAACCACCCATAATATTACTTGTCTGATCATAAGACTTTCCTAAAGATAGTTAATCTTGCAATCTCTGCAAACCTTATTCCTCTGGATTTGCCTCTGAATGTTATGACACTTTTTTTCATTTTTTGATCATGTGACTTTGTCTTATCTTCATCACGTGGTTATCTAATCTTTTATTTTATCAGGGCATGTGATAAGTTATCTAATTCAGAGCTTAGGGTTAGCCTCACACCTTCAGTCCCTGCAGGATTAGTTTAATCTCCATTGCTTCTCTTCTCTTTCATTCTCAGAAGCTGGATCCTTGATGGTTTCCAAGGTGGTTTCTCTTCTTTTTGATCCCTATGCCACATATATGGGAATTCTCCCATTAGGAACTTGGTCCATGTGCAATACTGTAGCCTATATAAACTATAGCATTAACATCTCAAAGCCCTTAGCTTTAAGCACTTGTAACATACTCATGTTAAATCTAGGCTTCCCTTTAATTCTTTTTTTTTTTTGTGAGCTTGTGGCACTTTGATTTCAAGGTATATAATACTAAACCATCTCCACCTTCTGATCTCTAATTACACCAGCTTTTACAAGTTAATATTGTTATTCTATGTAATATTACTCAACTATTATTATGTTTTCTTTTCCCCTTACCTCTATACCCTCCTAAGCCTCTGCCCTTAGTTCTGTTATATTTTCCACTACTTCCTTTTCCTCCCCATCTTCTGACCCACTCTCTCCATTCTCTTCATCCATTGTCCACATTGGATCCAAGATATTAACCAGCCACTCTAGCAGTTGGTTTTATTTTCTTATCTTCCATATCACTCTATCCTCCACTTTTTATATTATTATTACCAGCAGGTAATAGCCCTCTGCCATCTGCTTAGTATCCCTCTCTGTTATGGATCTAGACCAATAGCAAGAGAAAACCACCTTAGGGGGTGCCCAAAACTGGGGAGAACAAAAAAATGGCAGTCTAGAGAAGGCACTAGGGAACAAGATAAACAAGTAAACAAGTGCTCTAGACTGGAAAACCAGTCTATGCCCTTGTCCCTTTATATATTGCTACAAAATGTGCATAAACCAGATCATAAGAAATACATAAGGTAGCTGGTATACAGAAAACAATGCTAAATAAGAAAATAGGGCAAAGGGAAAATAAATAGGAACCAATAGCAAATAAAAAGTAATTAGTAAAAGAAAGCAAGACAAAGGTAAGGTATAACATCAAAGGGCTAGGCCATGATATCAGAGAAAGTCTAGGCTATAATGAAATAAAAGGCCATGCTATATGAGGTTCAAAGACTAGATTAGGCTAGATCTAATCAATGGCATGATAAGATATAAGATAAGATGATGTGAAGTAAGATAAAATAAGATCAATGAAAGCAGTCAAAGATAGTAAATAATAAAGCCTAGGGTAAAAATGAAAAATAGTCCCTATCTAAGTAGTGCCAGTATATAACAATAATAGTTATTATAATAGCAGTTGAAGTATGAAATCAAGAAGTGTGGGAATATTTTTAGACTCAGACATACTGTTTACATGTATGGCTTTGTTTACATAACCAAACAATGCCAAACACATCACATTCTTATTATAATTATAATGCTGAGATTCAAAATATATAAAATGTTCCAATAAAGTCTCTGTTTTTAAATAAACACTTCACAGCCACTGGTCCAAATCACATGACCTAAGGACCAAATTGTAGCCAGGAGTAGATATTATATTTCATCTTACCAAAGCAAACCCTGCATTTATGTTAAACATTGGATCACTTTTTGGAGTCACGAGTATGCAAGGGGTAGTTTCCAATTTCCGGCGTTGAGCGGGCCACGCCATAGGAGGCGCGGCTGTCGGACATCTTTCAATTTTTCGAGTCATTCAATTGATTCGGAAGAACTAGGATATGCGTGATCGACATGGGCTGATAACGGAACGCACGGTCGTCGGATCGTGTGGTGATCCCTCTTCAGACGGGATAAAACGGCTGTAATGAAATTCCGAATGGGACGGTCTGCCCGAGTGGGTAACGACCCCATGAAACCAAGCAGATCCATTAAGTGAAGAAAGACGTTTGGGCGGGGTGGTTGCAATGGTCCGCTTGGCATATCACTACATTCCGTTCTTCACCAATTTGCTTCCCTCTGGTTTGAAAATGACAGACGCTCCACGCGCGCGAAAGTGCCCAGCTGGACAAACCAGTGATTGTTTATTGCTCAAATAGAAGAAAAAAATTGTAAATAAAGATGTCCCTATATTAAAGTGTCCTTGTCTAACATCTTCCTGTTGAAACTGCAGAATACTGCAGGATACTTGTAGTCACTAAGTATCCTAAGGTAACTAATGGTCCGATGTAGCCATTGGCTTATGTAATCAGTAGATCGTAGGTAATCAACATATTCCAACACTTCCGCCTGAAACAATAGGATACGGCAGATCGTTGCCTCAGTCACCCCCCAGCCGCCAAACGAAACACCTCAAACGGCAATAGGAGAGATATCAAACTCTGACATTACCTCCTTCCCGGCGACTCTGTTGGTAGTGATAGCGTGACTAGCACGCTTTTCAGCATGGTCTGCGTTGCGCGATAGATCCTCTTCGTCATCGAATAGGCTGCCAAAAGCAATCAAATCAGTTTGCCAGCTGGCAAAGACTGAGGGACACGCACGCAGCAGTCTCCTCCAAGGTGTGCTAAGAACAGAAGTGAGACGGGCTACTCACAGAGTGTGATATCCACTTACATTCTTGGTCTCGACAATGAAGAGATAGCAAAACACAAACTCAAAGCATAGCCAGAAGAGATAGATCAACTGCAGAAGATGAGGGTTGTCAATTTGACACATGACTAGAGTTAGTGTGGAGCCTCACGTAGTACTTCCATTGCAAACTTGTGGTAACAGAAAAATGTTTAGTGACACCTATCGCAAAATCAACACATTTTACGTACGCTTGGAGAGCGATGGGATTCACGTATCTGGGGAATAGATTAGGGGAGGTTGCAACCGCCAGACACAAATTACTTGCTGGTTGAAAATCAGAGACATTGAGAGAATAAAGTTGAACACAGTGAAGCCCTTTGCGCGAAGGGTATATGGTAGTATCTCAACGGTATAACTGCGAAGGGAGAATTGCACCAATGGCAAAGACAGGGACAATATAGTGACTCACGATACGATGAGAGGCGTGAAGGCAAGCTAGACGAATATGGCAGGTCAGCAACATATCACTGAAAAAGCTGAAACAGAGACATCATCTGTAGAATACGTTCAGCTACGATGTAAGACAAGACATATTCGACTCACAAAATCCGTAAAACAGGACTGTGTTACCGAAGTAAGCACAGACGTTACGCTGGGCAATACAGTACTCACAGATGAACACGATGACCGCATGACTAGCTGCAGCGCTACCGGTTTGCTGATCGAGAGAGAAACAGATTGTTTGAGCTGCCCAAAAGACTATCATACCTTCAAAAAATCACTACCTTGCTCACGAGGAAGCAGAAAATGACCCACCGAAGCACGACGTGAGGAAAAGCGGGCGTCTCCCTGCACGATCACAGAAGAAGCCTGCACCAATCGCGACGACAAAGTTGAAAATGTTAAGGAGACCGTTCTGCACAGAGAAGATTAATAGAATTATCAACATGTTATTATAGACTCACGATCAACAACTGAGTGGTTGGATCCGTAACTGTGTCCCCCGTTAGCATAACCCTCCGCCTAATACAAATGGCGTACTCCCGATGGCAATGAACACCTTGTTCAAGTCTAGAATCAGTGATCAATACAAACGACTTCATCGTGCATCACTCAAGTCTTCACATACAATAAGACCTATAATTGAAATGTATCCGGGCTGGTTATTTGACATTTGGTTCCGATGTAAAAAGTACGACTCACACAAGACCGTTCCCAGACCATTGCGAAAAAAATGCAAGCGCAACAATGATGCGTAGACGTTTCCTGTTTCCAGAACGCCTAAGCAAGCTGAGCCATCCAACATTGGCAGCGACTTCGCGATCAAAGGAGATGGCAGTCTTAATTTCCTTAAATTCGATTTCAACCAGGGGGTCGCGTCTGGATGAATTGCGCAGGTGAGGAAAAGGAAAATTACACGCGTCACTAAAAATCTATGGACTGCTCACTCATTTCCGTTCGCGTGATAATATGCTAGTATCTTCAATGCCTGCTCATCCCTAGTCAAGAGCATGAGTGAAATGTGGTCATATACTCCGTCAGACGAAACATACTTTCCCTTGCTCACTAGCCAGCGCGGAGACTCCGGGACAAACCATATCATAGCAACCTGGATTAAAGAGGGAAGAGCCTGTAACGCAGAGGGAATCCTCCAAGCCCAGCTTGACTGGATGGTGAATGTCCCATAGGTCTTTAAAGGAATCCAATTGAGATGAGAAATATTGAAAGACCAGGAAAGACGTACAGTCCAAGCAGCACTGATCACGATCCCAAAGATGATAAGTTGATGAGCCATAAGGTAGGTCTTGTCGGCTTACATGATACTCCCAAGATACCTGAAGTGAATCGAATCAGTACTGCTGACCACTTTGCCCGAAAACGTGTACGAGCCAAAGAGTGTTATACATCGACGTCGCTTGACCACGGTGAGAAGGGTAGGCAACCTCAGTTACAAGTAGTGGCGCAGACGATGAAGCAAAAGTCGAGCCGAAACCAATCAGGAATCTGGCAAGGTAACGAGAGCAATGACAGTGAGCATGCGTCTCATGAAATCTTGTGGTCTCCTACCGAGCGCCTATGAACATTTGCACTGACTGACTTGCCGTTTGAATTGCTGTCGCGGCGATCATCAAACTTGCACCAAAGATAATGGAGGATTTTCGTCCGAGCTCATCTGCCATGTATGGTGCAAACGGGTATGCACACAGCGACCCAATGTTCTTCAACGATGAAACTCAGCAAACTTCCACGTCTCTTCAACGATGAAGGCTACTGACTTGAATGGCATTCAACAAACCTAGCTAACCTTGCAATGAATACATGTTCTACATCACAACAATCAACATTGCCAACCTTTGAACCAGTTGGGTAGTCAAACGCAGAGTTCCATTGAGTCAACGACTGCAAGCCATCTTCAGAATATCAAATTCGTGGACCCCTGTGCTGGCCTGAACACTTACTCATCATACTCCCATCATAACCATTAGTGGAAGACGTTATCAGCCTGCAAGAAGGTTAGATACTAGCCCATTACTTTTTGACCCCTACGCGCATGATAGCGATCCAGATGTTAAGAAGCACGAGTCCTGGGAGGAATGTCGGGCCCGCATCTCAGCTGTATGGATCGTCTAATAACATACGCTTGTTCTTGTACCAGGGCCGATAATCGATATGGGCATAAGGGACGATGCTTCCGCTGACCACAGCAGGACCAGCACCCATATTTTGAATGGAGAGGTAGGAATATTGAGAACGGTGGAATGCAGTTGATTGCCTTTCTCTCTCAGCGACCTGCAGGCTATACGAGAGTTTTTCCAAGCAGGTTGCCTCAGAACCAAATAAGGGAACGAACGTGCAGAGAAGCGAGCGACGACGAAGACAGGAGAATGAAAGAAACCAAGACGCGCCTGTGCGGGCAGGGAAGACGAGGCGGTCGACTGGGGGGTTGTGTCGAAGAAATGGGGTTCGCGTAACACATGTAACGTGAACCAAGCCGACGTCCTGACCGACGGTGTCGGTAGCATGCCGACGCTGCCAAGAGGTAAAAGGTAACATGAGTACAATGCAAAGTATTTGGCGAGCTACACATGCAAGCTTATCGTGGGACCTCCCCTGGTCCTCAAGTTCCAAGACGAGCGACATGTGTAGGGGAGCAGCAACATCGATTTCACAGCTGAAGCGGGTCGCCACCGAGAGTGTGGTTGCTACTATCGGGCTTGATGGGAACAACTGGAATCGGACTGAGGTTTACGACTGTCCATCACGGACATACATGCTCACGTCACGTATCTGGCATAACATACATAGTGGTGTACACAATGACAAGAGCCCAACCAAGGACCCCACTCATGAACTGGACGGTGCCAGTGCTCTTCGTGGAGCGGGTGGTCCAACGACTCCTCTGACAGCAGGTTCTCCGAACGGCATCGCAAGTGTAATGCTTTTTGGCGGTGACAACGGGACCACAGGCTGGAACTGGATGGCTGGCGAAACGCCCGGCACAGATAATAATAGGAGTAAAAAGACGGGTCCGCACACACGAGAGATACCTTGGCTGAGTACCACCTCGCGGGCGACTTGGCGTCGGTTGACCGTCGCGCAACTGTGAGTCCAGCCAGCATGACCAACGTGCTCCTCGAAAGTTTGAGGAAGTCAGAGATCGTCAAGTTACCATCATCTCCCGGCTTCAGCGTCGGTGGGTCACCGGTGCAGTAGTGACACACGTGACTTGGCTTTGCAAAGCACTCGCTGCAGACCTCTGGCTCTGCAGGCTCGCCGTCCTTCGTTCCAATTTCTAGTCAATACGATCATATCACCGTACACTGGAATAGCCTGTGCAGGGTCCGTTAGTGCCTCAGGTCCTCCAAGGAGCTGCTAGAACCACCTAGGCGATGGAACTACCTCACGCTCGGACGCTGCGTTTCTCTTTCAAATACTGATTCGCCGTTTTTGGTATTGTGGTAGGCAGAACGCACATCTAGCCACCGATCTCATCACTGTGGTCCGAGGATCAGTCGCTCGGTGCGTCGTAAACCTTACATTGAGCTCCACCTGAGCTCATTCTTCCCTTCCTCATTCCTTCGTGTGTGATCTTTCGACCCTTCTAAGTCTCATCTGTTACCATTGATCCGTGCCCTGCACGATATATGGAGCGAAGGCTCAGAATTAGGTGCGACATTGAAATCGTTCGATTCATTCTGCTCCATCAGTCCTACTACTATTCTGGTCAACATTGCTGCCATCAATTTCAATGTGCACGCCTCGTGGAACACTCGTCCAAATCATGTTTGTCCTTGATCCAGAGCGTATGTCTGGAATGACCATGCGCTCTCTCTTCCACGGGATTTGACATTGTCGCAGGGTCTCCAAGTTCTGGCGTCGTGCGGCAGCTAATGGAGCTTTAGGCGCGCACGTCACTCCTAGTGCCAATTGGCGTGTCTTACGTCCCGGATCTAGGATAGAAGTACTGCTTCCATACGTCTCGCAAGCGCCATGCATGGGAGTGCCGTCCGAGCTCCAGGGACAGTGCCACCAACTGCCATCGACGGAGACTGCCTCGTGTTCACATTGTCAAATCCGTCCCACGGGGTCCTCCGTGAAACGTTCTAGTGTCCTGACCATTCCCTGTGATCACACCGTCATCGCCGTGGGCAGGTATGAGGCACGAGTTTCATCTAATCGTAGCAGCAAGTACACGTGTGGCTCACCGTTTTGGCGGTTTAGCCTCTCAATTTGTCAGCCACTCTTGGGCCGCGGTTGTTGGAGTGATGGAGGTCCTTTGTTCGTACGATCGAACGGGTCTAAGCGGCACGTCTCTCTACGCCTGACCGTTCCAATGGTACCGGGGCCCAAACGGATCAGGATCACACAGGAGCACCATAATAATTTGGTTGGCGACGCAGCAAGCCTTTGAGCCCACCAATTTTAGGTTGTATTTGTCAGCATTTTCCCACACGAACCCACCAGCTCAATTTTACCCTGCGCTGAAGGGCCAGCTGGCCTCGTGTGATCCCAAGTTCCCCTCCCCGAGCCAACTAGGGCTCTTCGCTTCTGACCACCTCCTTCTCTTGTCCAGATGGCCCCGCCCCCGCCCCCCCCGCCCCCTCCACCCCCACCGATGTGTTTTCCTTTTTCTAACAAGACGAGATTCAGAGAAGCGAGTCCACTCATCCGTGCCGATTCGGAAAAATCTGAGACAGTGTCAAACAACTCCGATAATCGTTCCCATCGTTCTCGCCATTCCGAAAGTCACAGTTCTAGTCGTACACAACATTCTGGTCGGCTTGTACGCTCGGGCTCGTATTCGACAACTCGCACCCTTTCCGACCCCGATAAACTCGAGTTCGACTCAGACTCGGAAGCCTATGACGTCCCTCAACTCTCAAATGATACCAAGTTTCCACATCCATCGCCCAACAGGAGCAAACCAAGCTTGGTTAGGGCCGATTCAAGGAAATCTACGAAGTGGGGCTATGGGTGGGGATTGGGCAAGGTAAGGGAGAAGGAGCGAGATCTCTTGGAGAGGAGTCCCTCTGTCAACTCGGAGCGGTCTCCTCCCAAGTATAATTCCCCTACTCGCTCTTCTTCCAGGTCCAGTGGTAGCAAACGCCCTGCCTTCCTCTCGAACGATTCATCTAGTACGCTCATTGGCTCTGCCCTGGAGCGCAAGATGGGTGAATCGGATTCGATCAAGGGTCGTGTAGACACGACTGACAGACTGGAGCAAATCCGCAAGCTGATGCTGAAGGACGGTCTTGATTATTAGTGGGTTGTCTTCCATTTAGTTCCCATCACTTCATTCAGTCTCTGTTTCTAGTGTCATTCCTTCTGAGGACCCACATCAATCCGAATACGTCGCTGCGAGCGACAAACGCAGAGAATGGATTTGCGGGTAAGCATATCTCTCGTCTAATGTTATATATCATCACCTTATGTGGGGCACAGATTCTCTGGAAGTGCCGGCCAAGCTATCGTCTCCAAGACAGCAGCTTATCTTGTCACCGACTCTCGGTATTGGTTACAAGCACGGGAGGAGTTAGATCACAACTGGTATCTAATCCCAGCAGGGGCTATTAGTGCACCAAAGGACTGGGCCGACTGGCTGGTGGTAAGTGGTTTGTAAAAGGGGTTCTGGCAGGATCCTAATGTTGTCATGTAGGACCGTGTTAGGGATGCCAAAATTGGCATCGATGCTAGGATGGTCTCGCACGAAAAGGCGACACAACTAATTACCAAACTTAACCCAAAATCTTCCAAGTTGGTGTTTCCTCCTCAGAATTTCGTTGATCTTAGCTGGAAAGACAAGCCTCTACGCTCGAAGGATCCCATATTTGTCCAACCCATAGACTTCACTGGCAGGGAAGCATCATCCAAGCTTGGTGAAGTGCGACAATGGATTCGAGCACAGCCGCCAGCTGTGCCGACATACTCCAAGTCACCACCAACCCCATCTCAGATGCATGTTGGAACTCTGATCACTTCGCTGTCAAACATAGGTGTGTAGAACGGTTCTAAATTGGTGTCACACTCATAATTTCCACTAGCATACCTATTAAACTTACGAGGGTCCGATATACCTTTCAACCCTCTATTCTACGCCTACTTGTTCATTTCTCTTGATAGAGTCATTCTCTTCCTCGATAAAGACAAGATCGCCGATGACATCAAAGACTACCTGTATTCTCTGAAGGTAGAGAGAAGAGATTACAACGATATCTGGCCATTCCTCCGACGAAGGGAATGGGGCGACGGCAAACTACTTCTCTCTCCTGAGACATCCTATGCAATTTCACTTATGCTAACTCACTTCCGCTATACTGTCGTGCCTTCTCATGTTGACGACATGAAGGCTGTCAAGAATGAAGTAGAGTTGGATGGTCTGCGGCGTGCATATCTGCGCGATGGAGCTGCCTACGTGTGTCTTATGAATCCTTCACCTATTTCATCGCTCTTATGCAATATCCAGGTCAAATGGCTTGCCTGGCTTGAATACAAGATCCATCAAGGCTACGATATTACCGAATGGGAAGCCGCATGGCGTCTCACAGAATTTAGGAGGCAGAACAAGCACTATTGGGGCCTCGCATACGAAAATATATCCGGTAGTGGGCCTAATGCAGGTGAGTAATTTGTGTGGTAGGTTGTGTATTGTCCTGAGTATCCTATAGCTCTCCCACATTATTCACCGTGTAAAGGGAGCGCGAGAGTGATTGACCGTGAGACGCCTTACTTAAAGTTGGTGTTCAGGATCGTTGGGGATATCTCTGATGCTTACGCATTTCTTGTTATCTCAGCGATTCCGGTGCTCAGTACCGAGATGGCACATGTGACACGACTCGCACCATCCATTTTGGTCGCCCGTCACAGGACCAATCTGAAGCCTATACCCGCGTGCTGCAAGGACATGTACGTCAATGGCGTTTCATCGATCAGATTCCCTATATCTTCACTTATCTTTACCCCAGATTGCCATCGATAGTGCTGTCTTTCCTGAAGGGACTACGGGCCTCCAGCTAGATGTTCTGGCTCGCCGTGCCTTGTGGAAAGATGGTCTCAACTACCTTGTACGTATGTCCCCGTGTTCCTTAATGCCCGTCTGACGTTATCCGCAGCATGGCACGGGTCATGGCTTCGGCTCGTTCTTGAATGTCCATGAAGGGCCGCATGGCTTCGCTAGCAGCGTTCCTCTCGGGCCAGGACACGTCATCACTAACGAACCCGGGTTTTGTGCGTTCCCCATTCAATAGAATACTCGGCATTCACTGATGGCATTTCCTATATTAGATCTCGAAGGCAAGTGGGGCATGCGTATTGAGTCTGCTTTGGCCGTTAGACGCGTGAAGGTGTGTCACCTCCCTTTATCACCGTTGCTACAACGTGTTGATGGACGAATGCAGACCAAGGGCGAGTTCAACGGGGATATCTGGCTGGGCTTTGAACGCCTTACCTGTGTACCCATCCAAACTCGGATGGTGAAGGAAAATATGTTGACCAAGGAAGAGAAGCAGTGGCTCAAGGTACGTCGCCGATGACTCAGCTTATGAACGAGCCGGCTCACTCGACGTCCACTTCACAGGATCACAACAAGAAATGTCTTGAGAGACTAGAACCGTACCTCAAGGATGACAAACGTGCTTTCAAATGGCTCAAACGTGAAGCGGACAGGAGCATTGGGATTGCTGCCTCTGGACCTGGGGGTATAACCATCGATTGGGATTAGTCCGCCGTCATCGATCATCTTCCTATCTTTCTAACACCGTGCGCTACTCACCTCCACCCTCCGCTCCAGCGATACCTTTAAGTCTCATCTGAAATCCATCATCTGTCTATATCTTACCGTCCGCTTTACTCTCGACTTAGAGG
The DNA here is from genome assembly GCA_038088935.1 of Pulveroboletus aff. viridisquamosus. Lineage (NCBI taxonomy): Eukaryota > Fungi > Basidiomycota > Agaricomycetes > Boletales > Boletaceae > Pulveroboletus > Pulveroboletus aff. viridisquamosus. The sequence goes on from JBBPJW010000679.1 coordinate 12,668, forward strand.
GGTCCTACTATATATTACGTTGCATGACTAACCCCGGAGCTCTTCGTAGGACTGTCCCCTCTACCGACACCATACACTACTAGGAAGGACTGGGTGACTTGTTTTCCATATCTTTCTAACATTATTGGGGTGTGTATTTGGCGTATACGGTATACCGCTCCATTTGTTGTATGTGAGTACACTTGCCTCTTCTTCACAGTTTACCTAGTCATGCTTCACTTTTTTTTCACCCTCCTGTCTTTTTACGAGAAGTGGAGACTGTACTATAATCCTTGATTGACAAACTTGAATAGACATGGATCCGTGATACTTAAATAAAGGTAATGTTTCTTGGGTGCTCGTAGTCTCCGAAAAGGGGATACTTGGATGAATTGTTCCTACATTGACGAAAATCCAGCTTGGAGTTTACTCCGATACAAGTTAATGTAGTGAGCCGATGACGGTATGCAAGAGGATGCCAGCTTCATATACTCAGAACACAACTCGACGAGATCTGGGCCCAATCTTACTTTGCCTTCATCAACGTCCAGAAGAGGTGCATTCGCTTCTGCTCACTGATTCTTCCATGGGCGTCCGGTTCAGGGGCACGCAAAGTGACGATACTCAGCGGTGTCCGTGATGGCCCTCTCCATGGGTCAAGTGGGGCGGGGGCATGATCCCTGTACGAACGGGCGGACAGTAGGGGACGTGCTCGACGAAACACCATGTAGTGCCGACACGCAAGCTGACGCCAAGGCACTGCCTCGAGAGTGGCGGCACATGGGACCACGATCCGAGTTCCGAACCTTGCCTCGCTGCTGCTTATGTAATCAAGGTATGGTAGAAGGGAGAACTTAGGAGATCATGCAGGTTACACCATAGCCCTGAAATCTTGTTCCTCTAGCCACTTTTTGAGCTTTTTGCAAGTATGCCTAAGGTCATTATTCTGCTGAAAAATGGCTTAGGAGGGCTCTATCTGTTCTGCCAGCAGTCTTGGTAGTATAGTTAACTTTCTGTCAAGTCATATAGCCTCAAATTATCACAAAATCTTCACCATGCCTATTAATATTTTCTACTAGTTTATTATTAAGTTTTTTGCCTGGCTTTTTCCATATTTACTTTTTGTTGCAAATCTACACAACTACCACTTTTACTCTCACGTGATCGTGGGAATCCCATCCCTTATCAGGCTAAACCCTAAGCTAGGACTTAGTATCTTTACAAGTATCTCTAAGGTTAGTGGTCATGTGATCCATCTATGGATCTCCCCAGGATCTTCCCTGGATCTCCCCGATCTCGGATCTGACCATCTCCGTGGATCTGACAGATCTGCAAGGTGATCTCATCTGTGGATTGAGATCCCTGTCCTCATTGTGACCATGACCCTTCCTCTTCCATTCTGCCACATCTTACAAGAGGCCCTTGCCTTACTCTTCATATCCGCTCCATGCTTATTCCTGCTTTACTACACGAGTGCTCGATTACTGCTATTGATTACTAGATCGCAGTACTATAGGGTAGGCACTTAGATACATGGTCCATGCACTACCTAGAGCAGTATATAAAGGCTGGGCACTTGGTGGTAAAGTTCTCAGACTTTATCACTTCATCCTTTAGGCACATTAGGCTTAGTAAAGCTCTTCTCAGGAAACCAGGCCCTTCAAGGCATAGGCCCTTAGTTGTTTGGACACGTGTCTCATCTGAGTCCTCCTCGTCTTTATCACTCGCATAGGTCTTCCCTTGGTTGCTCCTTGTCTGAGCCGCCATTAGGTTCTCTCTCTCGTGTTCCTCCTCTTCCATCCAGGTCTAGGTATAGCCTCTGGTTTCCAGAGTCATAACACTTTTTTTACTTGATTTTTGTTATGGGTGACTATCCATCCTTGCTCGAGTCTCGTGTCTTTCTTGATGAACACCTTATGTCTAAGCTGCTATGAGGTTTTTGTGCTAGTTGCCTTTAACTAGGCCTGAATGGAAATATGATGGCCAACTAGCCAAAGGAGTTGCCTCATGAGAGCTAAGGAGGGTCCCATCTTGGAATGGCCCAAAGATCAAGAGTTCTGTGTGTAAACCAGCTAAGGTCACAGAAGAGCAAGACTGGGGAATTCCAGCTTGCACCTCCTGCCTTATATATTGCCATGGCCCACACATGAACCAACTACAGGAAGCCTACCCTAATCTATGCTATCTATGTACACCAATAGCATAAGGGCCTCATATCTTAGTAATAGATAAGAAATGGGGAAGCATGGATTGTGTGTGTAGAGTAAGGCAGTGGCCTCGCAGATCTAGGGATGAAATGGAAGAGTGCCACACCATGAGGATGTGGGTGGAATGGAAGGGAAGCATGATCTGGATCTATAAATGTGGCATGGCTGCCTGGAGGCCAAGGAGATCCATCCAGGATCTCTGCCACAGATCTGATCTCATCTAGAGATCTGCCACATCATGTGACCAGACCTGTGTGGGGAAATGTCTGTCCAAATACTTAAATAATAAGAGCTTAACCTTAACCTAGGGTTTTCTTGAATGGCATATGGTTCCCATGGTCATGTGCGACTGTCATGTTAGGCTGGAGCCATAACAATTTTAGAGAATTAATTTGATTTAATTTGATTTAATTATCCTTTTTCAGTTATCTATAGTTCAATTTTCATAAGCATATGCAGAATTCAAATGAATTTTGCAGTACTTGGCTAAAAGATTAGAATATTTTAACTTGAAGAGAGTTTTTATCCTTTTTTTTAAGTGCTGGCAAATAATATAGAAATAAAGAAGTTTCTGGATAATATTAAAGAGTAATTTGATAACTTGAACAGAAATTCTTTGCCCTGTCCAAGATAATAAAATAAATAGTATGACAAATATTAGTAAAAAAAGCTTGACTTGACCTAGATAAAAACAAGCATAGCTTCAAATGTCAAGAGATATAGTAACTCTAAAAAACATTTCAATATGTTATAATCAGTTTCTTTTTTCTCTTCCCTCTCATTCTAGTTTCTGACCTTTACACATTCCAAATGCTTCCTTGTTGCATTCTAAAATATTTTAACTTCTTCATTCCAGAACATTTCTTTAGTTAGCAGCTATTACTTATAGTCTACTTCCTTCATGTTTTATTTACTTCTATACAAATCACTTACTTAGCTGCAGTTATCTGCTCTGACTTATTCAACTGAATCTGAACCTTGTTTTTCTTAGTATAAGTAGTGTACCCCATCTTCTTTGTTTCTTATGCTACTTCTGCCTTAAATTACCTTGTTTTCTTCTAAACACTTTAAAACACTTGTCCACCCTTTACAGGGAGCTCCCTACTTGTGACCTTTATTGGCAAGCATTACTTAGTCCTTAGTGAGCCTAGCATTCTTACTTACTTTGTCCCTAATCTTTGTTAATCATGATATAATGTCCATATATTACAGCTGTTATATCCCATGCTTTTCAAGCACACTCTGGTGCAACTCCAGTTGATTCTAAGTTGTATAATCTCTAGTTCTCTTATTTCTGCTTTGTTTACTTAATAATATCTACAACTTCATACCTACTAACTCCATACCTGTCTGAGACTACTCTGAAGTTACTCTGTATTCCATCCTGCTTCCTGCTCACTTCCTTTTACTTCTTTCTGCCATCTTTTTATTTCAGTCTGACAAGATTAGATGATGCCTTTTCTGATATCTCTATTTATCTCCTGGAGATATAGACACCTGCTTCACTTCTGAGTTAGTATCTGTCTCATTTTGCTACACTACTCAGCTCTCCAAGATATAAATACTATAGTTGAAACAGTAACTACTGTCCTGCCTTGATGCTCAAGATGGCCTTGGTGGATGCTCCTATCCTATCCTGAATAACTGGTAGGGCTTTTATGCTAGTGGCCCCTAACTAGGTGAGTAGAGAGAGTGATAAGATCCTGGGCCCTTATATAAGCCCTAGCCAGCAGCACTGAGTAAATCAGCCTGTATAACCAGCCTATAAATCAAGAGAGCAAGTCTGGGTTTCTCCAGCTTGCACCCCCAGCCTTATATATTGCCAGAGTCTGCACACAGACCAAGTACAGGGAGCCTACCCTAACCTATGCTATCTATGGACACCAATAGCAGTACTGGCTCTATTAAATAGGAGAGTGTTATAATTCTTTTTACTTTTTCCATCATGTGACCATGGGAACACTTTAACCTTTAACCTTTTCATCTTTTCACCTCTTCACTATTTCACTATTTCACATCTTCACATATTACAGCCCAGAACATTCTAGACCATGACATCATTACCTGGCAGTTACCATAAGAAATTACTAAGGTACTCACTCCTTTATTGCCATTGGTCAGCTTACTGTAGCATAGTTTAGGGCAGACCCTAGTTAGATGGTCTGTGCATATCCCTGTAGCATATATAAAGGGCTGGCACAAGCTGGAACTCTCCAGTCTTGTGTACTTGAGCTCTAGGGCTTTATACAAGGCACTTGACTCTTCTTTCTATTCCTTTTGCCTAGTTCCCTGTGGTCTAGTCAAAATCACAGCTCTTAGGAAAGGTGTCCACTGGACAGCATGAGATCCAAGAATAGGATGGCAGCTTGCCATTTCAGAGAGGGGAAAGCATGGATCAGAAATGAGAAGTAAGGCAGTGGCCTTATGGATCTAGGGATGTAATGGAAGAGAAGCCATACCATGAGAATGTGGGAGAATGGAAGGTGCACTGATTCTCAGCTATGAAAGGGGCATGGCCACCATAAGGCTAAGGAGATCCAATCTGGATCTCTGCCACAAATCAGATATCATTGGAGAGCTGGATCTGGATCTCATCTGAGATCTGCCACATTATGTGACTGATACCTGGTGCAAGGGAATACTCTGATATATGGACTTAGCCTTAGCCTAGGGTTATTCTTGTAAGGCAACTCATTTGTACAATCACATGCTCCTGGTTACATGACTATGCAACCATTCACATCATGTGCTCAACAGTTTCCATGATCACATGCTGTGAACCATTATGTTTGCTAGTTATGTAACAATAGTTCTGTATTTTATACTTGAGTTTGAATATTAACATTATCACTCCATTGTTCTCCACAATTATGCTTGATATTATGTGCTCAGCAAACACTGATGGTTTCTTTATGTGACCATGGAACTTGCCTGCCTAAACAAGGATAACCTTAGGCTTAGGTTTGATTCTTTATATCAGAGTATCCTTGCTCATGGGTTAGTCACATAATGTGGCTAGATCTTACATGAGATCTTAAATTAGTACTAATGATATCTGATTTAATGGATCTAGATTAGGATCTGATCTGTGGCAAAGATCTAGATAGATCTCCTTGGCCTTATGGCAGCCATGCCTTATTTATAACTGCTGACCCTGAGCATCTCCTTTATTCTCCCACATTCTCATGGTATAATTCTCTTCCCTATCTTTTGATTTGTGAGGCCATTGCCTCATTTCTGACTTTTGCCCTATGCTCTATTTCTATATATAGAAGGTATGAAAGATAACTGCTATTGGTTTACATAGATAGTAGATTACTCATCCTGTGTAGAGGCTATGCCTCCTGGCAATATATATGTAGAGTAGGCAAGACCTGGAGTCTCTCCAGTCTTAATCACTTGTATCTTTTTACTTGGGCATTTTGGTGTTAACCTGAGTTACTTCTTCTTCTTTACTCCTTACAGCCTGAGCACTAGTTGCTAGTGTTAACTCATGTTCCCCTATCAAGATTCACAAGCCTAGTTAGGGGCCACTAGTCTTAAAAGCCCTTTTGTTATTATTGTTTGCCTGTCACTTACTGGTATTGCATAGTATTTGGATGCACTCTTGGGGTACATAACACTTGACACTGCTTTCCCATTTGTGACCCACATTGTAGTTCCTTCAGAGTCTAGTATTCCCTTGACCCTCCACACTATCTTCAGCCTTTCTGAAATTTGAAACCCAAGTACCAGTATAAAGATGCACCACATATGGTAAAGTCAAGCCCTGCCCAATCCAGAGTTACCTGGAGTACCTTCAGAAGTATGCCCAAGTTATAACAGTATATTCAAACTCCCACTTGTGCTGGTACTACTATCATGTCCATTTGTATTACTAGAGCTTACTTTCAAGCAATCATCAAGCAGTTCAGGAGCTTTTTGGCTTAACATATACCAAGTTTGGCATTACAGGCTCCTGTCCCACTGCCTCCTCCTACCCCTAATGCCCACTTCATAGAAATTGAGAATAACTTAGAGATTTTTCATCCTCCATGCACTTCTTTGAATTATGGTGACCCTATGGGACCATTAAATGATCCCACAAATAACCCTTTCAACAGTAACTCTGATATTCCAGATGAAGCTTTTAACCTGTTCCCAGATAATGAATTCATATCCCATGACACCCTTACTGATCTGGCCAGTGCTATTTAGAGCCTTACTTATTTATCATGCAAAATGTTTAAAACCTCACAGTGCACCAAGGTTTGTGAACTGGACCAGTTTGATGGAACAGACTCTCAAAAGCTCTAAGTTTTCCTTGTTCAATATGAGTTAAACTTCCAAGATCATCTCAAAGCCTTTAATATAATCACACCAAAGTCATTTATGCCCAGTCTTATCTCAATGGCATGGCATTGGAATGGTTTAAGCCTAACCTTCTTCTTATGGAGGACTTCAATCTTTGTACATTATTAAAACGGATAACTACCCATCCTGCCTTGATACTTGAGTTAACCTTGGTGGATGCTCCTAATCTGTCCTTGATAATTGCTGAGGCTTTTGGTCTAGTGACCCCTAACTAGGCAATGAAGAGAAAGTAGTGAGATTCTGGGCCCTTGTATAAACCAGAAAGCCAGACAGTAAATAAGAGCAGAGGTGAGATCCTTCTTGGATCAAGACCTAAGATCAATGCTGTAGATCTAACCTAGAGGTCAAGAGAGCAAGACTGGGTTTCCCCAGCTTGCACCCCCTGCCTTATATATTGTGGAAGTCTGCACACAGACCAAGTACAGGAGGTCTACCCTAAAGTGTGCTATCTATGGTCACCAATAGCTAAAGTAGCTCCTACCTCTAAATAGATATATAAAGGGAGAACATGGGGTGGCAATGAGGAGTGAGGCAGTGGCCTCATGGATCAAGGGAAGGGAATGGAAGAGAAGCCACACCATGAGAATGTGGGTGGAATGAAAGGGCACTGGTATAGATCAATGAAATGGGCATGGCCATCATAAGGCCTAGGAGATCCCATCTGGATCTCTGTCACAGATCAGATCCTAATCTAGATCAAGAGATCAGATATCATTGGAGGGATCTAGATCTCATCTGAGATCTGCCACATCATGTGACCAATATCTGATGCCAGGGGAATACTCTGAATTAGGACTTAGCCTTAGCCTAGGGTTTGCCTTGTAAGGCTACTCGTTCGCATGATCACATGCTCCTGGCATATGACCAGTCACATCACATGCTCCACAGTTCTCATGGTCACATGAGACCATCGTGTTAGATTGAAACCATAACAATTATGGATGGACAACTATAAGAAGTTCATCCAGGAACTCCAGACTAACTTTGGATCCCATGATCCAGTTGAAAATGCAGAGCACTAGTTGGATCAGTTAACTATAAAGAATAGTCAACAAATTAATGAATATGTAGTGGAATTTAATAGGATCATGTTACAAGTCTGGAGTTATGGAGAGGGTGCTCTCTGCCATTACTTCTATAATAGTCTCTTAGATTGCATTAAAGACAACATCTCCTGCACTGGCAAATCCCCAACTCTCAATAAGCTGTAGCAGCTTGCTTAGATTCTCAATGCTTGTTACTAGGAGCATAGGTTAGAGATTAGTCACCAAGAGAAGTCCTCTCACCTCTGGAAGTATGCCTGAGTTATAACAACAGCTCTTTATTTTACTATAATAGCATTAATCCTTTGTTATCTATGCAACATATTGAATTATAATAGCTCTGTTTTCTTTTCATAACATTTACTATTTTTTACAGCATCCTCAGTAATTTTTCCATTCTGACTAAGGTATGCATGAACCTATTGCATGCTATAGTACAACTTACTAACATGTATCTAGTCCTTAATTCCATTAGCTTATAAGCCCTGTGATCTAATACAAAACCAGAGGAACTCATTGAATTCATAACCATAAATTAAACCTTCCAAGCAATCATGTCTGGTCAGAATGCTACCCTCACTATGCCCATATCTTGGAATATGCCCACAAGTGCAAGTTATTTCTTTTTGCAAAGTGAAGATAATATTACATGACTAGCAAACATAATGGTTCATAGTACATGACTGTGGAAACTATTGAGCATGTGATGTGAATGGTTGCATAGTCATGTGACCAGGAGCACATGATTGTGTGAACAAGATGCCTTATAAGGATAACTCTAGGCTAAGGCTAAGTCCATTGTATCAGAGTATTCCCCTGCATAAAGGTAACAGTCATGTAATGTGGCAGATCTCAGATGAAATCTAGATCAGTCTCTGCATCTGTGGCAGAGATTCAGATGGGATCTCCTTGGCCTCAAGGTGGCCATGCCTTATTCATAGACTGAAGCCAGTGTGCTTTCATTCTCCCACATCCTTATGGTATGGTTTCTCTTCCATTTCATCTCTTGATCCAGGAGGCCACTACCTTACTCCTTATATCTGATCCATGCATTCTCCTTCCTTATTTAATAGAGCCAGTTATGCTATTGGTGTCCATAAATAGCATAGGTTAGGGTAGGCCTCCTGTACTTGGTCTGTGCATGGGCCCTGGCAATATATAAGGCAGGGGGTGCAAGCTGGGGAAACCCAGTCTTGCTCTCTTGACCTCTAGGCTGGTTATACAGGCTAGTTTTGACACTAGTTGTTATAATATATTTTTCTTTTCTTGATCACATGACCTTATCTTATCTTTATCATGTGGTTATCTAATCTTTTATCTTATCAGGGCATGTGATGGATCACATAATCCAGGGCATAGGGTTAGCCTCATGTTTACAGACCCAATACTTCTTTTTCATTTCCATCTCTTCTCTTTCATTTTAGAAGCTGGACCCTTGATGATTCCCAGGAAAGCTTCTCTTCTTTTTGATCCCTGTGCCTCATGTATGGGAATGTTCCCATCAGGGCCTTGGTCCATGTGCAAGATGCTGTAGTATAAATACCATAGCTATAACATCTCAAGACTCCAGTCTTGAGCACTTGTATCATACTTGTGTTAACTTGAGATCTCCTTACTTGATTTCTTCTTTCCTTGTGAGCCTGTGGCACTGCAATCTTGTGGTGCATAACACTAGTGCTGCTGGCTATTGGTTTATATAAGAGACATGGCCTCTTCTTTTTCTCTGCCTAGTTTGGGGCCACTAGCATAAAAGCCCTACTAGTTTTCCAGGACAGTTTAGGAGTATCCATCAAGGTTGACTCAAGTATCAAGGACCAGGATGGCAAGAAGCCATTACAGATAATTGCCTTGCAAATAAATTTGACTACTTTGTATAGGCATACTGCATGCTTATGGCTTTTGAGTACTGCAACTTATCACAAATCATCAATGGTACTCTCTCTGAACCATCAGATGCTACCTTCCATCTTACCTGGCAAAAAAAATTTAGCTGCAAAAGCAATGATTGGGCAATGCATCAAAGCTGAGCTTGTTGTTAAAATAATCCATTTTTGTGCCACAAGTGATGCATGGAATCTACTTGCAGCAGAATTTAGCCAGGTTGGAATAGGGTCCATTATTGATTTTATTATCTTACCTGTCATATGTCAGATGGCAGAGATATATCTGTGCATGTCAATGAGTATTAGAAGGGTGTCTAATATCTTTCCAATGTCAATTTTGTAATCCAGAAATGGCTTACTGCCATTATTTTACTGTTAACACTCCCTTTAGATTTAATGAACCCAGCTTTTTGAAACTACTTTATCAAGGGTATACATTTTGACAAGGCCATAACAACATTATCCAGCATTATTTCTAAAATCCTTGAAAAAAAACAACAGCAGATGTCACCCATATCTACCACTTTCACATTTATCAGTGAAACTGCTGAAAATGCACTTGCTGCACTGAAATGCATTGCCACTGCCTCTGACATCAAATTTTGCATGAACTGTTAGCATACTAGGCACAACAAATTCATGTGCTATGTGAAAAGTGGTGATATGAAAGGCAAGGGCCCCCAAAAGTGGCCATGGAGTCAAAAGGAAGAGACTGTGAAAGCTGCTGAGAAGAATATAGAAAAAGCCAAAGTTTCTAACTTTGTGCTTGAGAAGTGCTTACTAACTAATGCCATATCTCATTCACATCTGTTCTTGGATGTTTCTATGCAATTAACTTTATTTTCTCCTGCTATATTATGGGCTCAAATCCACAAAAAGGGAGAAATATCTTAAGAGGTGCCCAGACCAGAGAAAAGCCAAAGAAATCAGGAAACAAGTAATTTAGACTAGAGAATCTAGTCTGTTCCTTGTTCCTTATGTATTGCTAGCCCATAAGGCATACATGAGGCAACTAACATAAGACCACATAAGAGATAAGGGCATAAGAAAGAAGATGCTGAAATAATGAGATAAAAGTAATAGAGACTAAAAGTGGTGAAAGTAGGGTAAGTTTGTAACAAGCTACTAATGTCTCTATATATTTGGCATGCTTTGCTCACTTGAAACCCATTATTGACTCTGGTGCCTCAATCCACATCCTTGTGTTATAATCACTTTTTACTTTTCACATCACATGACCATGGGACACCTTTATCTTTTCACCTTTTCACATCTTCACATTTCACTCCTTCACACTTTCACTCATTCACATATCACAGCCTAGACCATGACATCATTACCTGGCAGCTTCCTCATGGAACTGCTAAGGTACTCACTCCTTTATTGCCATTGGT